>BLKR01009305.1:0-135162 GCA_011170035.1 Teleogryllus occipitalis
AACAATACGGACTTCTCTTCAGAGAGTGACAAAGATATTCTCTCTTTCTTCAAGAATCTGGGGTCACTGAATTATAGAAATTAAAAAGAACGGACATGGGAAAGTGATCCCTTCTTCGACCCTCATTGTTACGTTTGATCGCTCGTCCTTTCCGGAAAATATAAGTTGAGAAATTTACAAAAAAAATCCTGTAATTACTATTTTTGTATTAATTCTTCAGCCCAATTTAGCACCTGATATTTGCATTACTCGTATGAGTCAGATATCTTCAATACATGGAAAGAACTCATGAATACAGGAATGATGTGACAGCACGTACCAATAATTACTCTAGAAGGGATGGATAAGACAAGCTCTACAGTGATACCTTAAAAAAGGTGAATCTGTTCTCTCAATTTCGTTTTTTTGGCTCCCAATCCTTTTTTTGTAGGTTTTAGGGTGGGGGACTGTGAAATATTATATTTCCAAAATTAAATTTGAGTTTATAATCAGTGGTGTTTTCTCAATCTCAAACTCTTCATAAATATAAAACATAATAACGTAATTCACTAGTTTTTATAGCTTTCTCCATCTTGTATAGACCATTATCTACTTTCCGAATCCTCGAGGGACCAGCTGTAATTCAATTAATATATCATGAATTTCTGGGTGTCGTTCGAGCAAATTCTACATGATCACAAACCTGAATAACAGTTACGATTTTACCTTAAATTTGTGTTTATATATCTAGCATAGTTTATTTAATTATGTTCTACCAATCATCCTTGTTTCCAGTCCTTCACAGGCACAGTTATTTTCATAATTTTTGGCCAGTTGCAATTATAAAGGAAAGAATTTTCTCTTTCCCTTTTGACATCACTTAACAGATATTATTATCACTGTGTACCCACCACTATATATAGTGTCCAGCTTCATCAGATTGATGCTTACTTTCAATAATTTGTAATGCTATTAAATTAATTAATATTTCTTTTTGGGTATGACCCTAGTATTTTACACCCCATCATTTATTTTCTCCTGCGTATACGTTCGATTTTACTTCAGTACGACAAGCATCTCCGATGCAGTATGTTCGCGCAAGGGACATGACATGAGGTTCTGTCCAAGCGAAGGGATCGTACAATTGCGCAAGATGTAATTTGCACATGTACTTTCTGCGGAAATGTCAAAGTCCGACCTCTCTATGCAATAGGAATTACTTCTAGAAGTTGGGGCGCCTGACTGTTCGATGTGTGAGTGGGGGAAGCTGGTGTGTTTGTTTTCCTCAGGTGCGTGTGATGTTTGTAACGACTCGCCAAGTGTTGTTGCTCTTGTCTTTGTTTTGCGCGCGTTTGAAAGCGAGAAGAGTCCAGCAGCTCCTTGTTGCTCTGATGTGGCTGTCTGCCGAGAGGTGGCAGCAAATGTTTCAGAGACAGACACGTTCATCTATTAAAGCTATTGAATGAACTTATTGCCTTAGGATGTTACACGTATGGACTTACGACCCGTCCAGATATTTATATTCAGGACATTAGTTTTTTGTTGCTGGTGTAGTAGTGGATTCAGTTGTCCGTTGATCCGATTACCGAACCGCGTTGCGATTACCGAAAGTACAGTGTTTTGTTCTTTGTTTGGCATGCGACTATTGGGTAGATAGGTTGCATGCAAATCACACATACATAAGGCACTTGAATCGAGCTTGTCGCATAAAAGTTTTCGAGGATGCAAGTCAACGTCGTTTCAAATAACAATATCAAGATTTTCTTCCCTATCAAGGACACTTTCACTTCAATGCATTTCCTTACGCAGCAGCACCTTTTCAGAATTCAACAAAGAACTTTTTTTTATTTGATTATCCACGACAATATTCGTGAGTCTTACCAGTTTTTAAAACTTAATTACCAAAACTAATGGTTTCGTGTATTCCACAGAATATTCATCAGTCGGCGTAATGAATGCATCAACTGATCGTAACCTACAGTATAGGAAAAGATTTGTGACACCCATATACACAATACTTGAAACAGTTCTTCATTGCAGAAAACTCATGGCTGCAAGTAAACATCTAATTATTCCTCTTGTAAAGTTCGAAAAGTGAATTCTGCGACACTTTCATGTTTAGAACCCAAATGCTCAGCGTGAACTAATATCACACCCAGATGGTAACTTTCATTTCCAATTCGATATCACATATGTGTCATCTACTGCTGTCACATCCATTCATAATTTTTAGTGGTCAGTCAGTCATTCTATTCCAACTCCATTTCAGCCCGCCATCTCCAGAAATTATTGTCTTCCTCGACTTTCTGACACAAAATAGTAAATTTTTGATTGAATTAATTCAAAAAGAACAAACCGTTTCCAATTAGAAGTAGGCATAAGAAAAAATGTCTTTGTTTTTAGCTTCTGGCTTTAAAGGAAGCGAGAGGTTTGTGTGCCTTGTCTTCACCATCTTCTCTCTTTTCTACAAGCATATTTTATGTTCGCGCGGAAGGTTTATACTTAGGGAATTGCTCCTGGCGCGGTACAAGTTTCTTCCATCATCTTTGCAATATATTGCTATTTCTGTTATTGGTTGCGCTTGAAATTCTTGTTTTTTCTTGTCTTTCTAATATCATCTTATTTTTGGGAATTCTGTACTGCTGGTGCGAAGGAGGGCCCAAGTCTGAACCAAGGAAGAGGTCCGTAGTGATTCATAGAACAGTGCACTTGGTGTCGCCACCCACCCAGCTCCGGCGGTTTAGATAATATTTGTGCTACAATGAGAATGATACAGACGATTAGCGTGACACCAGCACTGAGATGACGTGCAGCGCTGCCAAAAGAAAGATAGGCCCCATGATATGTTTTGTTCCTGCTTGCAGAAACGTCACAAGATAAAATTGGAAAGGTATCTCACTAAATGATGTCAATATTCCATACACTCTGGCGTGGTAGCGATTTTTCTTACTTCCATAGGCATAAATAGAATGAGAAAAGTATAATAGTGTATTGTTTTAATATATCAAATGTAGTTAAGTAGCACTATTTTATTCTTATGGAGACACGTCTCCATAGGAATTAAATAGTCCGCCTTCCCGCAATTACTATCGGTGCGATCTCAACTTTCATGTTAGTCCGACGTAAGCCAATATTTTAGAATAGGGCGCATCCCGGAATGCGGCATTGCCGTCTTGTAGCTGATGTATGCTAGAGAAAGGATGCACCTGGAAGTACTGATAGATGGGTGGGAGCAGCGTGTTGGTATTAAGATTTCGCTCAGTAGAGTCCGTGCATATTAGGTAAGCTAAGAACATAGATCTGTTGATCGATTTTGTAAATTAGTTTTGTTGATTGCAAATATGTATTTTTAAATTATTTTTCTTGAGCACAATTTTATCCTTCTTACCTAAATAGAAGAATTTGTAGACAAGAATGCAGATCATGTTCCTGCGAAATTGCGAGTAAGTTAAAAGCTATTGTTTGATGTCATTTAAGAGATAATTGTTTGAGTATTGAAAAAAAGAATCATTGTTGCGTTAATCCAAGAAGATATTGTATCGCTAGTCTAGTATGACTACTGATCTAAAGCTGACGATTACATTCTCAGATGTAATGCGATTCAGAATCATATTTAGAACCGCAAATTAAGTGGCCATGATAAAAAAGCTGCTGTGTATGTGAAATTGTGAGGTAGTTGCTAACAAGAGATATTGTTAGAAAAGCTTCAGTCGTATTATCAGTTGACCGTTGTACAAATTATATCACTAGGTGATTTCGGCACGAGTAAGAATCTTATGAAAGAGCGAAGGTTATATTTACAGTCAAGATATTTTCTAGAAATAGTGGGTAAGGTCTAAACACAAGTAATTGCACAGGGCGATCAGAGGCCTGAGAACAATGTAGAGTTTCAAACATTATTGAAAGTGAATGTGTGCGTTCACCTGCGTAGTTTAAAGCAAGCGCGAACCGCTCTTTTCGTAGAACGCGCTAGAAATGTTTTCAATCGTCACGAAAACGGCGGCTAGATCCTGATTGACCAGCCTCCCACGTGCAAAAGCGGCCCAAAAGATTCCTCGCGGAGTCAGACGCCAAACGCGGGAGTGATTGCTATTCTTAACGCGCGTTGAAGTCTCCCGGAACGACACTTGGATACCAATCCGTTCCAATCCTCTTCGAATCTCGGAACGGCTCTCAGAAACAACGATTGGTTTTGACGCTACTATCTCTCTGGCAGTCTTTCGACCTGGATTCTGTCCCGAACAGCCCGTCCCCGCAGCCGCCGCAATTAGCATTAGAGGCCTCCGATCTGCCCCCTTCCTCTGTTTCCACGCTCACGGACTCAGCGCCGTCTGTATATCGCAAAGAAGCTCACATACTAATTAATTTCAGTCGTGATTACGTCTGCTAAAATGTCCCAATTAAATAACATATCACTCTCGGGTAACATTCTCTTAGGCAAAATATGTAATATTCCTCTTTCCCCTCCTTTGTTTTCTTTCACGCTCCTATGATGAAATTTTCCCGCTTGAGGGAAATTGCAGGATCTGATGGAATTGCAAGAGAAACCAAGGGAGATATAAAGGCTAAAAGAGTAAACTCTTCCCATGTACACTGTGAATTGGAAATGTGATGTATAAAATTTCTTCACTTAAAAGAACACTCGTTCTACTGGACAATGGAAATAAAATATTTTTACCAATCACTTTGAAATCAAATAGTTTTGCATTGTCCACTATATTTTCTCAGAAAGAAGAGATTCATAAAAGTAGTATCCAGAGTTAGACAACTTTTTGAAATGGTATTGGAAAATTCTTATTGAGAAACCGGGAGCTGTGGGTACGTGCATCAACTGATATCATTGCAGCGCCTATGACTGGGAGGCCCTTGGTTCCTGTTCTGACGGCGACAGGATTATCGACACTAGCATTTTAGCTAGGGCGTATTCAGTCGCTGTCTGGAGGAGAATTCTTGGGGCCGGCTGCTCTCATAGGTAGTTTTCCGTGGTTTCTCCGATGAACATCAGAAGAATACCGGAGGAGTACCCTAAAAAACGGGCCACGGACCGCGCGCTATCTTTCCTTCCTCTTATTTGTCCTATTCTCGTCAATTACACACACACTTAGACTAACATGCACTACACTAGCAGACATGCCGGTACACTTGTCGGGGAATTAGAACTTGTCCCGGCTGGGGTGGTGCCCTGCTGGTGGGAGGTACATGGTTGGGGAAAAGCGCGATAGTCGACGATAGGTCGGTGCCGGATCTCGCCATCTAGTGTGGGAAAGACCTCGCCGTCTCCGGTTGATAACACATGCACTACACTTACGGGACTATTCCTTTTCCTAGTGTAAGCTTTTGCTGCTGCTCTTTCCTCACTTTTTACTCAAGAGTAAATTAAAATGTGCTTAAGCATTGAAACATTTCCTTTGTTTTTATTTCTTGTTTTTTTATGAAACAAGTAAGTTTTATATCTCTTTTGATTTGGTTTCTAATTAGTTAAACACCAGTTCTGTATCTTCTTGTTCGTCTTTTTAATGCTGTCCTCTTATATTCCATGTTACTTATTTTTATATGTTGATAATGTGACCTTCCATTACTGTAATTAGGAACAGTATTAAAATTGTTAATAGGAACAATATCTCTTTTTAACAGAATTCTAACTTGCACTATAAATTTAATTTTTTCTAATTTTAAATGGATTTATTGTTCAAGAACTTCTAATGGAACACAAATGTCTTACAAAAAATCCGTGAAATCAACCTTTCCTATTTGAACTGAAGTGTTGAATTATTTGAAATTTGAAGCAATATAATCAACAGCAAGAATAATATTTAAGGCAGGGTGCAGTATACATCAGCTGTATCATTAGCTCAGAGAGAGGTAATATGATTCAGGTTTTTAAAACAGAATAACATTACATCTACTTGGATGTGAGACAATATGATTCATATTTTTATAAATTCATTTCACCAAAAGTATATACAAATTAAGTGCTATGAGAAAAATTTTAACAACCATTTGTGTTAGGCTATTCATCTTTCAAATGTTTGTGGTTTTTGTAGAAATAAACTAATTTATTCAAAATCACAGTAAGGGAGATGAAACAAAAATAATTGATAAAATAAATTAGATATGTGTGGCGAACACTTAGTTAAAAATTTATAATTACCATATTTATATTGCTAATTAGGACATATCTAAGTGTTCTTTTATTACTTTTTAAAATTGGTGAAATTTTTTGCTAGCTGAATCGATTCCTCCATATAATATCAGATAGAAAATAAAAGTTTTTATATTCAGAGTTTTGTGCTAATTCTCAGCGTGTTACCATTTAACAACAAACTAAGATTTTGTTGCATTTATCCTGATAGTTATTTTGTAACAAAAAAAAACAAACATTGTTCACGTTTCGTCACTTAACAAAAAAAATTAATACTGATATGCCTAGGAATACAAAATAAATGCAGAATGACAATATTTTTAAATAGTACTTTTGTTGAAAAAATTAACTTGCACTAGTAGGAAAGTTGCACTAGTGGAAATGACTTCACTTCTTCTTCCTTAATGCTTTCATACATTTTCGGATGGATGGGACCATCGACGATTGGATTCTATGTGATAGCTGGTTTGCATAGACCGCTCATTTCCTTCGGAGAATTGGTAGACTGGACACCAAGTTTTCTCAGGAAGCTCCCAGATATCCGAATACATTTTTTGAAATCCATTTTCTCCAGTGTTAATCCATTTCTTTCGTTTAGCTACATGAAGCGAATGCAGTAGATGGTCAGAGATTTCTTGGTCTCATTCTTCCAGAAAACTATTATACAGTGTCTCCCACTTATTATTCCACCCAGGAATACACTCTTTCCGATGTCCTCTTGGAATATGTTTTTTAACAATAGAGATTATGATGCTAATAAATCTCTTGTATGTGTTAAAATAAACGGAATCCACCTCAGTGTCTTGTCAAGTTTCGACATAGTGTTGGCACAGTTAGCCTTAGAAAAGTCCCATCTACATCTTGGGTAGTAGGCTCTATTTGGATTTTGGTTCCTATTTCAACTATGATTGGATGATGTTGACTCTTTGGGAAATCAGGTGACTCTTTGGGAAATCAGGAGGAACTCTTCTCAAAAAAGGAAAAGGTCCTTTTACATTAGTAGAAACATGTGTTAGGTGTGGGTTGTAATCTCTTTTCCAGGTTGCCGATCTGAAGGAAGCCTTGTCTTTTGCATCAGACACAAAAAGTATATCATTTTCTTCAGCCCACTGCATGAAGTCTTTCCCGTTAGCATTATTAACACTCCAATTAATTATTAAATTTCCAAAAAACTTCGTGACTATTAAAGTCAGCTGTGTATATGGATGGATGGAGAAAAACTTTCAATACATCTTGCAACCAAGACGTTATATTTAGTTCTATTTTAAATAGACCGATATAAGTTTTCCTGTTGCTTGGAGAATTGAAGTATGTTTTTTTCTTTGTGTGTGTGTGTGTGTGGGGTTTACTTACTGGAAATGGAAACCACTTTTGGTCTTCCTGTGTCATCGTACCAACCTCATGTATTGTCAGAGTGAAATGTGGATTGATTTAGCCAAATAACATAACTAGTGTATTTATTGCAAGCATGCACAAGGAATGCAATGACGTATTTATAGCCTCAAACTTGTGAAGCGATGAGGTGATTTGCTAGGTGCGTTTCAAACTTATTGACGAGGTTCCGGCCTCAAGGATTAAAAATAACCTTGAGTAGGTCCAATGCGTTTTATTCAAAAATAGTTCTTGCCCAACTCTTCTTTGTATCACCTTACACTTCGCTACATTTTTTGACGTTCAGAAAGAGACTTTCGTCTTCAACCTACGCGATTAACATTCAACCTTTTGAGTCTGCCCAACACATAATTGACATTGAACACATTAGGCATAAGTCTTTTTGACGATACCACTATAAACATATCTCTTCGTTTCTCACAATATTCACTAAGCTCAGACAATTCATTGCCATATACACATATGCTGTGTGCTATATACGAACCAATCATCATACAGCTGGCAAAATGACTAATGAAAGAATATGTCGTTTTCTTCAGCCCACTGCATGAGGTCTTCCTCGTTAGCATTATTAATACTCCAAATAATAATTAAATTTCCAATTAACAATTAAGAATAAACAACTCCAATTAACAATTGTATATATTAAGCCTTTTCAGAATTTCTCATTGTAAAAATTATCTATCGTTTATTCGTCTAAAAAAAACTTTCCTGTGGCACACTTTATGCATTTGTGCCTGTGTGATAAAGAGATATTCTATTGAAAAATTGACTTTCGTTTTTCTCATAAAAACATTCCTTAGTTCCTGCAGGATATTATTTTTGTACTTGTGTAATATAATCAAAGCAACTTCTACTGTATTGTATTTTGAAATATTATACATCGAAACAAATAATGTACATTATTTACAGCAATGTTTTATGTTTTATCAAATGTTGAATATGTACCAATGGATAACAGAGATTTTCCCCGAAATGATATTTTCAGAGATTGATATCCAGGAAGACATTTACCTACAAATATTTCTATACATACTCCAAACATATCTTTTTTCTGTTCTTCTCTTCACGGAACTTTCTCACTTTATCTTAGAAGTTGTTTTTTCATGCATTTTTTGTAGTGTTCTCCTTTCAATAAGCAATCAAGTTTAGTAGTGGAAAATATTGAGAAAAGGGGTCAGATATTTGTTCTGTCTTATTTCTTTTTTTTTGTAGAGAAAGCCAGCATGTTTCTCTTCCCACTACTATCTCACACTTATGTTAAATCTATTTTAATACAGTGTTTTATCATAGAATTATTTTCTTAGGGAAATGTGACTAAGAGAATCGTTATCATCTCCATATTGTTTTATACTTCGAAATTCATTGAATGGTGAACAAGTCTAATGAAGCGACATCCACAATATGTGAAGAAGTGTTGGTAAAAACACTCCTTATTAGCTGATAGAACAAGTTGTAACATCAGTTTTTATTGAATTTCGCAAACATACACTTTGGTTTTGGTTTCTGTACAGAAACAGCTCCCTTAATGATATTTAGACAGCAGAAACATTTCTGATTACTTTATTTAATAACAAGTACAAAATAAACTTATTCCCATGTTTTTACAGACAGTTAAAGTGTTGTTAAGTGCTTCTGCTCCTCAGTCTTCATGTTGCTTTTTCAATTAAAATATTTTCAGATCCTACAGGAGATATTTGTTTCTACTTCTACTTTTAGCTGGAATGGAGTCATGCCCTTTAATAATCAATTTAACTAAAGAGTTAACATATTGCTGGTACAATAATCTATCATATTGATTAATACCTCATAATTGATTTTATCATCTAATAATCTTGTATGTTTTCTGTCATTTGAGAACTATGTCTGCATAAGACATATCTGTTCTGTTATAAATAACTTGTTGGAGTAGAGTCTTGTATGAAACACTGTGATTCTGCTGGATGTAGTTGTACTTTGTGTAAGGAATCGTCAGAACTCATTTGTTTACATCTGCTTAGTAACACATCTGTTCCTCTTAAATAGAATTGTCCTAAACCACACTCTTGTATCAAACCCTGAGATTTTCCTGGATATTTTGGTTGTTGTGTAGGACTATTAACATGTTTTCTCTTGAATTAAACTCTTTATTAATATTTTATTAATCTTTCTTTAGTGCTAAAAGGAACTCTTTTGTGACACACAGAAGTCATTTTTATTAGTGATGTATTCTTAGAGAACTGACCATTTTAGCTCTTGTTGCAAGGAAACCTCAGATTCTTCTGAATATTTTTTTACTATTTATAAAATATATTATCAACATGATATCTATCACATCATATTTTGAAATCCAATGTCAGAACAATATATATTAGCAATAAAAAATTACAATACCTAGAAAGATATATTTAAACAAATTTGATATGTTACCTTGATGCCTATGTTTGATTTTCTTGCAATGATGATTTCAGAAAGATCTAACATCCTACTCGTCTTTACATAAATCAGTATAACACACTATGAAAGTAAAAAATTTTTGCTTCTCCTCGAGAAGATCTTTCTTGAAATTTTGGTTGTTTCTCACCCATGGATTTTTTTTCTTCTTCTGAGTAGGTCATTTGATTTGGTAATAGAAAATAATGACAGAAAGGGGCAGAGGTTAATATTTCTCCTTTTGGAAATTTTGGAGACTTGCACATTCCACATTACTGTAATTTATAGGCATGACATTTTGTTAAATTATCTAATCTATAGTGCATGCATTCCTCATGATCAATCAGATCAACTAAACTGCATAAGAAATATCTATTGCTTTATTTAAAAAACAAAGAAAAAACATACTCACCTAGAGCACATGTCATGCATGTATAAGATGTGCATGATAACTAGTGATTATGTTTTTTACTTACTAAATGATATTACTGTAAATAATGTGTGGTGATGTCCGGTTTGGAATTGATAGATACATAATAATACTCTTTAAATTCCTTTACTTTGCTAACAGATTTTTAGCTACCATCATTGGCATTACTGTTTCTGCCTTTGAATATTGTCAGCCAAAACAAGGCATTTCATGAAGCTTGCAGAAACAACTCTTTGTAAGTCTCTTTGTGGTGTTAAGTCAGGGCACAATCTTTCATCAGACAGTCATAGTTTCTTTCCTGAACAAAATCATTCTGTGCATAGAAAGATTAATGTTAATGTTAATGTTAATTAATGTGTAATGTCTTTGGTTCAATTTATGCTTGTTCTTGCTTACCCTTTCTGTTTGAAGATTTTGTACCTCAGAGGGGTTTATTGCATATCTTTCATTTTTTTGTATCTTCTTATTCAGAAGAAAAATTTAGTTTCAAATTCCCTACTAGAAAGTGTTTATATTTCAGTTGTTCTTCATTGTATCACAATTTTTACGATCTCACTAGTGAATTTCGTAAATACCTTTCGTTTAAGATCGTGTTTAACTAAGGGATTTCATTATTTGCTGAATGATCTTGCTAATCCTTTGAGAATACAGATATTAATAAGCCTTGTTTTTTCATTCTGATTGCTCTTTTGGTGACATATTTTCAAGTCCTTTTTTATCTAACATAAGTTGATATGTGTTTTTGGAGAGTAGTGTCACTGTCATTTGAGTTGTTGGACCATCATCTGCTGTTGACTTATTCTGTGAGAATTGATTCAGCTTTTCCCTTTCAAGAAAACTGGCAGCACTTGCGATGAGTGCACTCTGTAACTGCACAATGTATTATGGAATGAAGTCATTGAGTTACATTAAGTGGATGTGATTGCCATCATTTTCACGTCAAACTGTGAAGATGCCTGATGTCCTTATATCATATAGGGGTGACTTGATTTACAGATATTAGAGATCTTTATAAAATCTTTTATCAATATCTCCGCCGGTCTAATACAATGGATATAGTTAAATTGTCGGTGTTATTTTATCATGGTACATTCTAAAATTCTTATATAATTTTATAACAACAATTTACACATAAACTTATAGGAAAGTATTAAGTGTCAAAGGAAATTCCTTTCATAATATAAAATTATGTTTAACGTAAAGATTAAAGATAGATATTTGAAGAAACACAAAATAGCATGTAAATTTATGAATGTTTCCATAGATGATAGTAGGCCTACATTGTGGGATGAACCAATATCCAAGAAATAATTTTCCACACATTCTCTAATTATATCTTTTTGCCGATCCACCTTAAGTTGTACCAACTCATTAGTATGTTGTGATTGTTTCTCATGCTATTCCCTCATTCAAAATGTCAATATTTTTTATAAAAATCGCTTTCAATTAAATTTGGAATTACAGCAAAAGCTTACCCATCAAGAGGTAATTCGTTACGTCTTATTTCCATTTAGCCATTTTTGGGCATTAAGCCTGTATGCAATGATATAAAACTCTGTTAAATTATTTGTTGTTTGTGACGTAACGTCTCAGTCAATCGATGCTTTGTATCCCTTTTGCCAGGGGTTCAGCGTTGTTTGTTAACCGAAGTTCCTAGACGGTCGTCCCACTGGTAGTCCATGGTGTCCCGAATTGCGTAACTTTCCTGCCTTCGCGGAGTGTAGTTAAGCAATTCAGCTAAGGACTCCGGCATCTCGTTAATCTCGTCTAGTTGAATAGAATATTCTAAAATATTGATCTTTCCAATGAGCATCGCATTGCTGACCTTGACAATAAAATGTTGAGGATGATGCTAAATTATTTTTAAAATTCACGTCCACAGCATTATTTGAAGCCCCAACTTTTTGAAAGACTGAGTACTGAGACATACTTTTTGAAAGATTGAGTACCCTGACGAAGGGTGCTGCTCTGAAGCGAAGCAACAGTCGAAAAATAGACGTCATAGCCTCCGGAGTACGTGTGTGCTGCCGTCTTTAGCGCCCTGGCCCTGTCGAATTTCCGTATTGTCTCTTGAAGGGTCGGTGTTTTGTTAAACTCAGCTATATTCTCAGAAGAATATTCTGCGTTTTTGTGAACAGAATCCAAAACTCAGCAAAAATTGGAGATTTATGTTAAACGTCTTAGTTGAAGCCCAGCTTTAAGCACTCGAATTATTCATTTTATCCAGGACTTGTGGGGATAACAGGGAATCAAATGCCATCTCTCCTGGTTGCGAAATCAGCGACGCGGAAGGCTCATATTGAGATTCCTTCAGTACCATTGTCCGATGTTAAAGTTTTTTCGAAACGATCCATTATTAGAGAGTGGCGAACACAGTGGCACAATTGAACTTTTAAACAAAGTGTGATAAAGGATTCTGTAAATCCCTGGCGTTCCTCAGCCGACCGGCTAGGCGTAAGGAAGTTAATTTAACCCGTCTTTAACCGGACACAGCTAATTTTTTCATGTTATCTTCCTTCGAGGCGAATCTTCCCTCACATGCGATTCGTGTATGATAGTTCTTTCTTTGGAACGCGCCCTGCTGCATTGTACGAAATCCGATGGCAGTCGGCAAAAACATGGCCTGCGCAACGTCTTACATGAGGGGCTCAGCGATGAGTATTTCGCGCTCTCAAAGCTTTTTTTGTTTTTTGAGAGTAAGCGGAATGTGATTAATTTTTAAATATGCGTTTTTAGCTCTTTTCAGCCAGCTTTCTGTTTATTATAAATATTTTTGTTCGCTTTTTAGTCTTGACCTTTTGTTGTCCAATTGTATACTTATTCAGATCTTCCTTGTAGGCAAAATACCGCTTTTAATTAGCGAGTAAATTTCTTTAGCAACAAACCTTTTATTCAATCAATTTAAGTTTTTTAGAATTACTTTTAAATAGGCGGCAATGATCTCAGTAATTGAAGTGCTTTCTAAACCTCAATCAATCAATCGGATTTCTCTTCTCTTCTCTACCTCGTTCTTTTAACACTTCTTCACCCGTAAGTTTTACCTATATATATATATATATATATATATATATATATATATATATATATATATATATATATATATATATATATATATATATGCATGCATTTAAGTTTCTTTAATTTTATATTTACATCATGCTTACATTTAAAACACATTTATAAACAAATTATAACTGATACTAAATAAATACAAAATTAGAGCCTTACATTCAATCAATATAAAATTAGCTGTAGTCTAATATGTGCCCAATTATTAATATTACATATACCTTTATTTAAACTGCAATTTGGTACTACCCGATTGCAGTTAATTAACAATAATAACAATATTATTAATAACAATGATAATAAATGAATACAGTACAAGCCGAAGATGCAATAATCATACTATTACTAATATTAAGTATTATAACAATTATTTCAACTGTCATGATATCCAATAATTATATGTTGGTGATGCTAAAATTTAATACAAGCTACAAGTCATAAAATTTTTGGGTGTCAAATACTTTTAAAGGGTCCACGTCTGAATTCCCGTAATGATAAGGTTTTGTGAAATGCGACTTCTTTTGACTATCTTCTCCGATAGACCAGTGAGATTGTGAAACACTCTCTTAGTGTGGCTAACGCTTCTTCTAACAAGATTCGAAAGAGGAATCCACTGAGAGATATTTTGCTACTGTGTGTAGCGTGCGTGTAAACAAATTTTATTCTTTTGACAAAAAAAAAGGGTTTAATGCTTTCTATGATAAGATTTGCAACTTTTTTCGAGAAAAAATTTAACTTCTGGCTTCTACACAAAATGTGTTGCTATCTATTGTCAAAGTCTAAAAAATTATGGATTTCGAAGTTTTGGCACAAATTTACAATACCTAAAACTTAAGAAATGATACATTTTATTTTATCATTGTATAATTAACATTCTCTTGTAATATAACTGATACTAAGGAAATATTTATAAAATTTATGCGGTGGAAAAAATGGAATCTTATTCATTTTATAAACATCCTGACTGAAGAATATGCGAATAATTTTAGAGAAGAATGCTCAATGTAAGAACGATGAACTGATCGATGAAGTTTGAGTAGTAATAATACTACAGTCTCAAAGGAATCAAGAACTCGAATAAAAAAGGCCATTCTTGTCTATTTTCTTTCATTCGTTGCTGAGAATATATTTGTGCTATCTGGGCGACGAGTACAAGCTTCTTTTAACGGACCTTTCCCACCATACAGAGAATCAGAAACACATACACATTTGAATAACCGCTAAATGTGCGAAATATCAGTTCATAAACAGTTCACAAGAGACAACAATAAACTACTCAAATGGCTGGGATGTAGCATGATATTGCTCAGCGTCTTTTTCCAAAAGAACTTTTAAATGGGAAGTAACATGTATTTTTCTCAATGCAGCAAATTTAATTTTTAAAGACATGTAACTGAACAGGAAGATGTTCATTCGTATTTCGTATCTTCACTGCAACAGGTGAATGCTTGTAACCTTTGTTTACAGCTCCACTTTAACCCGTACCGATACTTTAGCAAATCAGCCTTTCCGGAGATAGTAATAACCAGTTCTGCAGCTTCTCGCGAAGTCAGCACCTTACGATTACCTTAGTACCTTCGCATTGCAACATACATACGCTTCAGGGAATACTCGCTCTTTTCGACAGTCACATGATACTGTTTTCACCCATTTGCTTTCCTGTATTCTTCTCTTCCTTGTTCTGGTGTTTTTTCTTTGTTATTTCAAAAACATTATGTCGGGCCCTCATTTACGAGTACCGATGTTGCATGCTCAGTTAACTTAATGACTTTACAACCATTTATTGTTATATTACGATCTGAGAACAACTGTGTTAAAAGTTGTATTTATGATTAATCTTCTTGTTTTCATACTCTAATAGCTTACTATAACGACATAATCCACTTACTAATTAAGATCTACTCAATAATAAAGGATTGAAATATTCAGTCTGTACTGTTCTTGTAAACATACGTGTATATACTCTTATTTTCTTGGGACGCAAAATTTCCAAAACAATTGGATTTACTTTTTTAGTATATAATGTAGAAAAACAGTTAATAACTGCGTGACATACTAAGGGGAAAACTGCAATCTTTTCAGGGTTTCTTTAACTATGGAATCTCTCCCCTAACACACACTTACCAAATTGAATACTGAATTTAGAAAGAAAAGAGCGTTTTTGGCAAGAATGTGTGAGCTGATATACTCTCCCGTGTAAAAAAAAACGATTTGCAAAGGAAATCAGATTCATATTTCGTCTATTATCACTTGTTACTTTGTGTCGGAATCGACTTACTGCCACAACAAAACGGAGAACGACTTTATTTAAATTAAGTAACCCGCGGAGCTCAAGAAATTTGCAGAAATATTGAAGCTACATTTATGTTCAGAAACAAAACAAAGGGCCATCTGGGAATAATCTAAAAAGATCAGATAAACTGGAGAAATACCCGATAGCAATAGGGGCCATTAATCCAGAAGTATCGATTTTGATCCTTTGAACAAGAGTGTATTATTGTGTCTACTACTGCTGACAGGCATATGAATGTATTACAATTCTGAATTGCATAACCTCCGAACTCATGCTAGAGAATACAAAGTGTGACTACTACTTGTTTCTGTCCTTTTGTTGCTTGAGCTAGGGATTTTTAGTTTCAAATGATGGGTGACGTCAATGTGATATTTGTTTTGGATGTGATAACCAAAACGATGTGCTTAGTCATGAAGATGGAGTTTGCAAGCTGCCTGTAAAAGATACAGGATTCTGAGTAAGGAAATACTTAAAATTATCTAGCTAATGTACTAGTAGTCATAAAACAGGAAAGAGATACTAATTATAGATATATATCCGAATTAGTTCGATAAAGTAATAGGAAAATTTAACAAAGTTATACGAAAATGTCATGTGACCATTACTAGTTGGCTGTTCTCTACAAGTAGCATTGGGAATTTACAGTTTAATAAGAAAATACTAAGTAAATGAATTGTATGCCATTCGCCTTTTGTAGTCACAGCCAGTCGCGGCTCGTGTTTTTGTAAATAGGGAAGGCTGCAAATGCATTGCATTATAATGCATTGCATGCATTATATTTCTATACATAATCGCTGCCGATACAGGCATAACGGAGTAGCGCTCCTATCGCAAAATGGGAAATCTAGTTGATGCTGAATGCTACTCGCTGAGTTGCATAGTAATTCAATGTGGTGAGCACGCCATTCTTCAGATCCTACGCCCCCATCCTTGAAGGCTGCTTGGGCGCAGCCTTCGTCCGCCGGTAAGCTTGTGCAGTGAATGCATGACGTCACGCCTCGTTTTACACAGGCCGTATGGCGGAATGAAGTGGGAGCCTAACGCTTTTGTCTTCCCTGTCAACAGCTTCAAATGCCTTACGGACGACTGTTATCGAACACACAAACATTTTGTTACGATTGTTGCATAATGTAACTCAGAAAGACGTTATTAATAAATAAATACATTTATAAATATATTTTTAAATTTTATTTTGGCGGCGATTTATACAGGAGAGGCTCCGCCTTACAGCCTTTAATGACGAGCCGCGCCTGGTCACACATTTTTCTTACAATCGTGTTACCTCCTTCATTTTTCCATGTCAGGGTTTTGTAATATTTTGTGGAAATGTACTCCGAAATATTAATAGTTTCAAATGATGGGTGACGTGTATGTGATATAGCTCTTCGATGTGAAAACCAAAACGATGTGCCTGGTCGCGAAGATGACCCTAGTACTTTACACCCCATCATTTCTTTTCTGCTGCGTATACGTTTGATTTTACTTCAGTATGACAAGCATTTCCGACGGAGTATGTTCGCGCAAGGGTCATGTGGTGTGTAGGTTCTGTCCAAGCGAAGGGATCTTTTAATTGCCCAAGATGTTATTAGCACTTGTACTTTCTGCGGAGATGTCAAAGACCGACATCTCTATGATATAGAAATTACTTGTAGATGTTGGGGCGCCTGACTGTTTGATGTGTGAGTGGGGGAAGCTGGTGTGTTTTTTTGCCAAGTGTGTGTGAGATTTGTAAAGACTCACCAAGTGTTGTTGCTGTTGTCTTTGTTTCGCGCGTTTTTCCTTCTCTTCTCTGAATGTAGTCATTGACAACTGCTTTCCTTTACGGGCATCGTTGGATTGATGGAACAAAGTGATTCTGAGAGACTTTTTATTCACACGCGTCAGAAACAAATAAATCTGTCGGCAATGCACGTAAAGAAGAAGTGCCATCATTGCACGTTTTCTCGATGCCTGTAATTTTTACCCTAGCCCGTGTACTCAAGTGTGTTAAATTATAAACACAGGAAAGAGCAAGCAATTTTGGTAAGATATGATAATAAAATAATCTTTGTTTCTGAGTAATGATGACCATTAGCGACCACAAATGGCCCATACACTTCGGCTTTTATTCTTTATCATGCAGGTGAGGTATTCGAGTGGAAATCAACTAGTGCTTTTCTCTGGGCCACCACCGGACAATTCATTGAGAAGTACAGGAAAGGGATCTTGTAGAGACATGTGAAAAGTGACGACATTCGATGCGTACTCTTCCAGTCTCACTAGAGCGAAAGTTATTAAAATGTAACAGAAGCACCCGAAAACAAAGCTCAGGAATTAAAAGTACCAGATCGATCGAGCACTCGAGGCTTAGATGGCCATTTTTGCTTTTCTTCACTTTTCTTCTCTTCTCATAACAGGACCTTCTCACTTCGTATCTTTTAAGTCTCTTCTCATGTATTTTCTTTCAGTTTCTTTTTTACAAGCGATCTGAATTGGTTATGCAAAATAATCTCAAAGAGGGGTAGATTATTCCTGTCTTTTTTTAAATACGACAGAGTGCTGTTCCTCCGCATCACATTAATGAAGCACCATTATGAACAAAATTTCTATAAAATTGTATTTGGAATCAAACCAAATTATGTTCATATATTACAAATACGATATTATTTAAATAAGTACGTTGATTGTGTAGTAAATATGTTTCTCAGATATTTTATTTATATATCGTATTTCGCAAGAGGAACTGAAATACGACAGGTCATTGAGCTCTGTAAATGTACACGCATGCTCCAAGCATACCATTTTTTCTTCTCTTCATTTTTCTTCTTCTCCTCCCGGAGACACTGCCCCTAAGTCACACTGACCTTGTGGGCGAGATTTGTGTGCTCCAATGAATCCGAGGGCATTACAGGGGTAGTATTGCTGGTGATTTGGTGAATAGATCAGCTGTTACCGGTGGGGTCACCCATGCTGTACGGCCCTCGGTTAAGGGTTCAGATGAAGGGTTGTATCACAACGATCAGTCTGTCCTTTTTCTTCAATCAACCTTCAAATCCATTCTAAATATCCTTCTTATTCCCCCGCATGCAATACTGATCGTCACGGTGGTTACCATTCTAGTGTGGCATGGTTCTACTTACTTTGTGCTACACTTCTTTGATCTTTCTATTAGGTGTCTCTTGACCCCTTGTGTTTTCAACCCTGGTGCTATTAGGTTACGAGGGCTAGGGAGTCATTCACTTTCATTATTTCTTTTATTCTTTTCACTTTCATTTTTCTTCAGTTTCAATGTACTTGTCTCTTACCGACACTTTGTCTTATCTTCTTAATAATTATCCAAGCCAAGTTGTGTAGCGACCCTTTCCGAGGGATAGAAGTGACGCTGGGCGTATCCGCGTGTGCAACGGAGCCTCTGGGATACCAGGCGACCACCCACAGAAATTAGCCTCACCTATTCATGCGGGGTTCTGAATAGGTGCATACTTAATTCCTAGCTACTCGTTTGAGAAAGATTGATAAGAAACAAGAAACAACACTCAACCAAAACAGAAAACTGAAAAAAAATACAAAAAAGAAGGCACTGATGATACATTGGCAACTAAAGAAAATCACACCCTAGGCAGTAACACGTGGAAAAATTTGGAAAATCCACCCTCGGAAGCCACTCTTAAAGATTCTGAAGAAGGCGTAATATTGATACAACAAAACAGACAAATCAATCAAAAAGGTCAAAAATATTATAAGTTATGGAGAAAAGCTGTTCAAGAAAATCGCCAAATGAATGATACAATGGAAAAAATGCAAAAACATATAAGAGAGTTAAAAAAATTAAATACAATCTGTGGGGTTAAAAATTGATGGTAATATAATCATCAATGAAGTGCAAACCAGTGCTTACTGCACAGATGAAGAATTAGGTGAAGAAACAAAATGGATAAGAGTTGAAAGTAAAACGAAGAACAGAAAAATGAATACCTCTCCCTCACTAATGATACAAAGAAATTTGATTACTCCAACATCTTCCGCAGCTCATTGTTCCATCAACAACACTAAATCCCACCCCGTATGGTGTCGGGGGTTTTAGTAGAATAGCACCACGGGACCTCCCCCTGTTGTAGAAGGCGACTAATCGGAGCAGCTGTCCGCTGTCCCTCCCCTAAACATCCTGTCATCCCCACAACTTCGTGTGTCATTGCTTCCACTTACTTGTGGCACACTTCTGTTTTCTATCCTGTAGGCTAATCTTCGTATCAGCCAACTCTTGTGTTTCCGACCCCGACGCTATTAGGTTGCGAGGGCTAGGGAGTCATTTCTATCTTACTCTTCTATTCTAATCATATTCTTCACTGTCTCTCCCTTATCTTCTCCCGTTTCTTTGTAGCTGGCGGTAGCTGAAAAACGCGGGGGAGTAAACCCTGTACAAAATCCCGGTCCTCCAGGTTGGGGGTTGGACGGTGGTCTAACAACCCTTCTCCAGAGAAAAAAATACTGTTCAGAAACTCGAAGAAAAATGCCGGACTGTTTTTGGAAGACAACATATCAAATGGAAAAAGGATATGATTCTGGGAACTTGGAATGTGAGGAGCTTGTTTAAACAGGGTGCATTGGCAATTTTGAAAGAGGAGCTAGCTAAATATAAAATTTCGATAGCTGCTTTACAAGAAATTAGATGGACAGGGAAAGGAATGCTGGACTCAGGCGATTACACAGTATGTTACAGTGGTCATGAAAGATTGGCAGAATTTGGTACAGGATTTTTAATCCACAAAAGTGTTAAACATCTTATCATTAAATTTAATCCAGTAAACGAAAGATTATGCTCTATTAGAATCAAAGGGAAATTTACTAACATAACAGTTATTAGTGTGCATGCACCTACAGAAGATAAGGAAGATATTGAAAAAGAAAATTTCTATTGTCAGTTAAGTAATTTGTACTTAAAATGTCCAAAATATGACATTAAACTCATTATGGTTGATTTCAATGCAAAAATAGGTAATGATCATATAATGACCCAGTTTGTAGGGCGGGATACACCCCACACCATTACTAATGGAAATGGATGGAATCTATTCGACTTTGCATCAACCAAGAAAATGGTTATAAGCAGTACAACCTTCCCTCACAAGAAGGTACATCTGGAAACATGGAGATCGCCAGATGGGGTAACACGTAATCAGATAGATCATGTACTAATTGATAGTAGATACACCAGTAATATCACGGATGTAAGAGCATATAGAGGTGCTGATTGTGATAGTGACCACTACCTGGTGGTGGTAAGATTACGACAGCGAATATCCTCAGTTGGTAGGACTAAAGGACAAAGAATTAAAAGATTTGATGTTGAGAAATTAAAAAATGGAATTATAGCAAGGGATTATAGAGTAAGCGTAGAAAACACACTGAAGGAACTACCAGAATATCAGGAAGAGGATAGTGTTGAAAAAATATGGGGCGGTGTTAAAAATTCCGTAATTGAAGTATCCCAAAATATATTGGGAAAACAGAAATGGAATAAAAGAAACAACTGGTTTGATGAAGAATGTAAAATGGCTTTGGAAAACAGGAATAAAGCACGGCAAATAATGCTACAAAGAGCAACACGATGTAATTCTTACAATTACAAAGAAGCAAGAAAACTGGCAAAAAAATATTTGTAAAAAGAAAAAAAAATCATATGAAGAACAAAAACTTGAGGAATTGCAGGATAAGTTTAGAAACAATGATAGCCGAAAGTTTTATGAAGGAATAAGAAATATAAAAGAGGGTTTCCGCCCACGAACAAGTTTTTGTAGAAATAAAGATGGAGATCTAGTAGGTGGAGAGAATGATGTGTTAAATACATGGAAAAACTATTTTGAAGTGCTACTGAACCCCCAGCAGGAGGAACGAACTCCTGAACAGAAAGTGATTTACTATGGACCTGAGCAATCATAACCACCACCAACATTTCAAGAAATAATGAAAGCAATAAGAAATATGAAGGGAAATCGAGCACCAGGAGAAGATATGATCACAGCAGAGCTGATTAAATTTGGAGGCAGACAGCTGTGGAAACACATTCATTATCTATGCCAAAAAATTTGGGAGACGGAAATAATACCAAAGGAATGGAGCTCTGCAATAATTTGCCCTGTCTACAAGAGTGGTGATAAACTAAATTGTATGAATTACCGTGGAATATCGCTCCTAATACAACATAAATTATTCACAACTGTATTATCATGGCGGCTGGAACCATATGTGGAGGATTGCCTTGGAGATTATCAGTGCGGATTTAGGAAATATAGGTCTACCACTGATCAAATCTACACACTGAGAACAATTGTAGAGAAAACATGGGAACAGAATATCGAAATACATCAGTTATATATTGATTTTAAACAAGCCTATGACTGTGTTAATAGGAAACAACTCCTACAAATAATGATAGAATTTGGTTTCCCAAGTAAATTGCAAAGGCTAGTCAAAATGACTTTAAAAAATACAACAAACAAAGTTAAAGTACAAAACATGCTATCAGAAAGTTTCGAAACTATGACTGGTCTTCGTCAGGGTGATTCACTATCCACACAACTATTTAATATATGCTTGGAAAAAGTAATCAGAGCCGTCAAAATAAATCCTAGAGGTACAATATTTAATAGAACTGTACAACTTTTAGCATACGCAGATGATGTTATCTTAAGCAGAACCCAGAAATTCCTCACAGAAAGTGTAGAAGAATTAATAACAGCTGCTAATGTAATCGGTCTTAAAATTAACTGCAGTAAAAGTAAGTATATGATTAATCGGAAAAAGAATGAACCACCCTCAAACTTTGAAATAGGTAAAGAGAAATATGAAAGAGTAGAAGTATTCAAATATTTGGGATCTCTCATTACTTCCACAAATAGTATAGAAATGGAAATAAAAGAACGAATGACCTCAGCCAATAAGTGTTTCAGAGCACTAAGATATGTATTAAGGAAAAGAAATATACATAGATACCTCAAGATCCAAGTATATAAGACTGTTATAAGACCAGTAATATTGTATGGTGCCGAGTGTTGGACATTAACAAATAGACTTGAATGTATGCTGATGTCCTGGGAGAGGAAAATCTTAAGGTGCATTTTCGGCCCCACATGTGAAAATGGGCATTGGAGGATAAAGAGTAATTTAGAACTCACCAATATGTTTAAAACAACAGATATTGTAGCAGAAATTAAGGTCAGAAGACTACAATGGCTCGGACATCTATTACGAATGGAAGAAGAAAGAACCCCAAAAATTATTTTCTGTAAAGAACCCGAAGGAAGAAGAAAGAAAGGAAGACCCCGTTGAAGATGGCTGGATGATGTGGAGATGGATCTGAGATTGATGGGAGTGAGGGGGTGGAGAAGAAAGGCAAAAGAGAGAAGTGAATGGGCATTGATCGTTCGAGACGCCAAGGCTAAACTTAAAGGGCCGTAGTGCGACAGAAGAAGAAGAATATAATCATCAATGACGTGCAAACCAGTGCTTACTGCACAGATGAAGAATTAGGTGACGAATTGTTTACTTTCACTAATTTGTAATGCTATTAAATCAATTAATATTTCTTTTTGGTTATGACCCTAGTACATTACACCCCATCATTTCTTTTCTGCTGCGTATACGTTTGATTTTACTTCAGTACGACAAGCATTTCCGATGCAGTATGTTCGCGCAAGAGACATAACATGATGTGTAGGTTCTGTCCAAGAGAAGGGATCGTAGAATTGCGCAAGATGTAATTTGCACATGTACTTTCTGCGGAAATGTCAAAGTCCGATGCAATAGAAATTAATTCTAGAAGTTGGGGCGCCTGACTGTTCGATGTGTGAGTGGGGCAAGCTGGTGTGTTTGTTTTTCTCAGGTGCGTGTGAGGTTTGCAACGACTCGCCAAGTGTTGTTGCTCTTGTCTTTGTTTTGGGCGTGTTTGAAAGCGAGAAGAGTCCAGCAGCTCCTTGTGTCTCTGATGTGGCTGTCTGCCGAGAGCTGGCAGCAAATGTTTCAGACAGACACGTTCATCTATTAAAGCTATTGAATGAACTTATTGCCTCAGGATGTTACACGTATGGACTTAAGACCCGTCCAGATATTTATATCCAGGACATTAGTTTTTTGTTGCTGGTGCAGTAGTGGATTCAGTTGTCCGTTGATCCGATTACCGGACCGCGTTGCGATTACCGAAAGTACAGTTTTTAGTTCTTTGTTTGGCATGCGACTATTGGGTAGATAGGTTGCATGCAAATCACACATACATAAGGCACTTGAATCGAGCTTGTTGCATAAAAGTTTTCGAGGATGCAAGTCAACGTCGTTTCAAATAACATTATAAGGTTTTTCTTCCCTATCAAGGACACTTTCACTTCAATGCATTTCGTTACGCTGAAAACCTTTTCAGAATTCAACAAAGAACTTTTTTTATTTGACTATCCACGACAATATTCGTGAGTTTTACCAGTTTTTAAAACTTAATTACCAAAACTAATGGTTTCGTTCATTCCACAGATTATTCATCAGTCGGCGTAATGAATGCATCAACTGATCGTAACCTAATGTATAGGAGAAGATTTGTGACACCCATAAACACAATGCTTGAAACAGTCAGTTCTTCTTTGCAGAAAACTCATGGCTGCAAGTAAGCATCTAATTATTCCTCTTGTAAAGTTCAAAAAGTGAATTCTGCGACACTTTGATGTTTAGAACCCAAATGATCAGCGTGAACTAATTTCACACCCAGTTGGTAACTTTCATTTCCAATTCGATATCACATATGTCTCATCTACTGCTGTCACATCCATTCATAATTTTTAGTGGTCTGTCAGTCATTCTATTCCAACTCCATTTCAGCCCGCCATTATCAGAAATGATTGTCTTCCTCGACTTTCCTGCTGGTGCGAAGGAGGGCCCAAGTCTGAACCAAGGAAGAGGTCCGTAGTGATTCATAGAACAGTGCACTTGGTGTCGCCACCCTCCCTGCTCCGGCGGTTTAGATAATATTTGTACTACAATGAGAATGATACAGACGATTAGCGTGACACCTGCGCTGATATGACGCGCAGCGCTGCCAAAAGACAGATAGGCCCCATGATATGTTTTGTTCCTGCTTGCAGAAACGTCACAAGATAAAATTGGAAAGGTATCTCACTAAATGATGTCAATATTCCATACACTCTGGCGTGGGAGCGATTTTTCTTACTTCCATAGGCATAAATAGAATGAGAAAAGTATAATAGTGTATTGTTTTAATATATCAAATGCAGTTAAGTAGCACTATTTTATTATTATGGAGACACGTCTCCATAGGAATTAAATAGTCCGCCTTCGCGCAATTACTATCGGTGCGATCTCAACTTTCATGTTAGTCCGACGTAAGCCAATGTTTAAGAATAGGGCGCATCCCGGAATACGGCATTGCCGTCTTGTAGCTGAATGCTAGAGAAAGGATGCACCTGGAAGTACTGATAGATGGATGGGAGCAGCGTGTTGGTATTAAGATTTCGCTCAGTTGAATCCGTGCATATTAGGTAAGCTAAGAACATAGATCTGTTGATCGATTTTGTAAATTAGTTTGGTTGATTGCAAATATGTATTTTTAAATTATTTTTCCTGAGCACATTTTTATCCTTCTTACCTAAATAGAAGTTTTCGTAGACAAGAATGCAGATCATGTTCCTGCGCAATTGCGAGTACGTTAAAAGCTATTGTTTGATGTCATTTAAGAGATAATTGTTTGAGTATTAAAAAAAGAATCATTGTTGCGTTAATCCAAGAAGATATTGTATCGTTAGTCTAGTATGACTACTGATCTAAAGCTGACGATTACATTCTCAGATGTAATGCGATTCAGAATCATATTTAGAACCGCAAATTAAGTGGCCATGATAAAAAAGGTGCTGTGTATGTGAAATTGTGAGGTAGTTGCTAACAAGAGATATTGTTAGAAAAGTTTCAGTTATATTATCAGTTGACCGTTGTACTAATTATATCACTAGGTGATTTCGGCACGAGTAAGAATCTTATGAAAGAGTTATATTTACAGTCAAGATATTTTCTAGAAATAGTGGGTGAGGTCTAAACACAAGTAATTGCACAGGGCGATCAGAGGCCTGAGAACAATGTAGAGTTTCAAACATGTTTGAAAGTGAATGTGTGCGTTCACCTGCGTAGTTTAAAGCAAGCGCGAACCGCTCTTTTCGTAGAACGCGCTAGAAATGTTTTCAATCGTCACGAAAACGGCGGCTAGATTCTGATTGACCAGCCTCCCACATACAAGAGGGCCCAAAAGATTCCTCGCGGAATCCGCCGCCAAACGCGGGAGTGATTGCTATTCTTAACGCGCGTTGAAGTCTCCCGGAACGACACTTGGATACCAATCCGTTCCAATCCTTTTCGAATCTCGGAACGTCTCTCAGAAACAACGATTGGTTTTGACGCTACTATCTCTCTGGCAGTCTTTCGACCTGGATTCTGTCCCGAACAGCCCGTCCCCGCAGCCGCCGGAATTAGCATTAGAGGACTCCGATCTGTCCCCTGCCTCTGTTTTCACGCTCACTGACTCTGCGCCGTCTGTATATCGTAGAGAAGCTCACATACTAAGCAATTTCAGTCGTGATTACGTCTGTCAAAATGTCCCATTTAAATAACATATCACTCTCGGGTAACATTCTCTTAGGCAAAATATGTAATATTCCTCTTTCCTCACCTTTGGTTTCTTTCACTCTCCTATGATGAAATTTTCACGCTGGAGGGAAATTGCAGGATCTGATGGAATTGCAAAGAAACCAAGGAAGATATAAAGTCTAAAAAAGTAAACTCTTCCAATGTACACTGTGAATTGGAAATGTGATGTATAAAATTTATTCACTTAATAGAACACTCGTTCTACTGGACAATGGAAATAAAATATTTTTACCAATCACTTTGAAATCAAATAGTTTTGCATTGTCCACTATATTTTCTCAGAAAGAAGAGATTCATAAAAGTAGTATCCAGAGTTAGACAACTTTTTGAAATGGTATTGGAAAATTCTTATTGAGAAACCGGGAGCTGTAGGTACGTGCATCAACTGATATCATTGCAGCGCCTATGACTGGGAGGTCCTTGGTTCCAGTTCTGACGGCGACAGGATTATTGACACTAGCTTTTAAGCTAGGGCGTATTCAGTCGCTGTCTGGAGAAGAATTCTTGGGGTCGGCTGCTCTCATAGGTAGTTTTGCGTGGTTTCTCTGATGAACACCAGGAGAATGCCGGACGAGTACCCTAAAAAACGGGCCACGGACCGCTCGCGATCTGTCCTTTATCTTCCTTGTCCTATCCTCGTCCCTTACACACGAATTTACACTAACATGCCTACACTACCACACATGCCGGGACACTGGTCGGGTAATTAGAACGTGTCCCGGCTGGGGCGGTGCCCCGGTGGTGGGAGGTATCGGGTTGGGGAAAATCTCGATAGTCGACGGTAGCTCTGTGCCCGATTTCGCCATCCAGTGGGGGAAAGTCCCCGCCATTTCCTGATGAAAACACGTGCACTACACTTACGGGACAAAATGACTTCGGTAGTTGACGCGCCCGGAATCACAAACAATATTATTGAGAGTATTGGGTGTTGGGGGACTTTCGTCAGTCTCCAGTGTTTTATCGTAGGGTCAGAAATTTTCTTTTCGCTTCCGTTTGAGTTGTCCTATTTTTCGTCGGATTCAATGAACTCATTGTGAAGTGTTATCTATACGATTTCAACTCTTTTTGAGTCTCTCTCATCTATTAAAATACGTACTATAAAACCAAAAATTTCCATTTTATCGTATTTAGAAATCCCAGAAGTCAATTACAATATTGTACATAATCCATAATTTTGTGAAAGAGATTATGTATTTAAACGAAGCTTCCATGTGAAACTATAGGGATATCATACACATTCTTGCCGAGATGCTTTTTTCCAAAGCTGATATCCAGGTTATTTACGTCCAAAAATTCTATTCATTTTCGAAACATTAAATTTTTGCATCTCTTCGTTTAACAAAACCGTCTTACAGTGTATCTATGGTAGATTTTTTTTACATTTGTTGCGTCTTCATAACACAACGCGTTTTGTGAGACGCAACCTATATCCTAATCCTTGTTGGGTGTTGAGCACTAAGGGAGTAATCCTCCGCTATTTGATATATTTTTCGTATTACGAAGTAATTCTCCTTTACTTTTTATATATGGTAAGTCCGTATAGGAGTCAATGTAGTCCTTATCTCGTTGTCAAGAGGACCACTTGGTAGCATCTCCGCATACGCACCTCTCATGCGCGCTCCTGCGTCACTACCCAGCAGCCGTGATGCTCCTCTTCCCACGCGGGAGCTGGGCGTCCGCCGTTGCCGCAGCGCCGATGAGTCTGGGGCGGGGAGAGGGAGGTTTCCCCTCCGAGTTTCGTCGCAAGATTGTCAGCGCCAGGTGGCTGCGCCGGCGCTCCATGTGGGTCCTCTATTGAGTGACAACCGAGTCTCGTCGAATCCAGGCACGGTGTTAGCAGTCAGCGGTGTTGATTTTTTTCGAAAAGCAGCCGGGTTTTCCAAAAATGCGGGTTTAAAAAAAAGAGATTTAAGTACAGTTGGTGAAACCGTTGCAGTTGCAGCTGTGTTGGAGCGATTGTTAACAATGTTCTAGTTATTGCTGCTGTTGAATTATGTATCGATTGTTGTCGATAAACTGACAATTACTTCTATAGTATGGTTTTTAATGCTGCGCCTGCGACCAGAATCAGAAATTGAATTTCATCAATGTCCGATAACTAAATATTTTCGTGTAGATAATCATATATCTACTACGAGTTAGTTTAGAGCCCATCACGTGCAAATCTAAAATAGTATGACTCACTAACTTATCACTGAATTTGAAATGGAAAAATGTTTACTTTTTTTATAGCGGGAGTGATCCCTCTTTTTACAGCCCTCAGTGCTGCCAGGCCAGAGTTTAGATAAGGAATTTCACTAATGGCCAATAAAAAATATAGATAACTCTACAATTATTACGAATAAGCTTACAGCTCAAATATTATCGTACAATGGCACTATCTAAAATTATCGTACTATCAAACTATTTAAAATACGGTCACTTATTAACTTATCACTGAATATAACAATACCACAATCTATTTCCTTCGTAAACGAGCGAGTGAACAAATTTATATTGCCATTTTTCTCGCCTTTCTTTCCATACTTTCTCTTCTTCAACATAACATCAGTATCCCCTCAAACATTTCCCCAACACGTAACCGCAAAATAATCACAATCTTGAATGCTGATGTCTATCTCAATAACTGGCATTAAATTGCATGGAAGAGGTTTTCACTAAATCCTTTCATTTGTTTTTGTTTCATATCAGGTTCAGGTGGTTTTGTGAAAGAAATTACGACAGAAGTCAAAATGCCTGTGTCCATTGTGTATGTAAATAGATTCGTATCTAATATTCCTAATGGTAGATGTTTGATATAGAAACAATTTAACCATTTTTGGTGGCATTCAGCAACTTACGCTTGCCAACGAGAAGTGATAGTGCTTCACCAGCTCATGAAGCCACGTGTTCTGGACATCTCTATGGAATGGACATCTCTATTCATTGTTTTCTTAAAACCACAGATTAATTTTTATTCATAAATAAAAATTACTACGTTGGGTTTGCTATTAAGTTATGCAATGACTGATGCATAGAAATGTTTTGAGTGACGAAATCAACACATTACATTATTTGAAATGTTGAAAATTATTTCAAGGATATTTTAATTGAAAATTAAAACAAAATAAAATTTATATTTCACACTAATGGAAACGCAGCCTACTTTTTTATTAAAAAAATCTTATCTGTGAATGCAAAAGTAGTTTGGTATCTTCAAATTATTATATATATTAAAGATAGAGATATATATTCTCATGAAATTTTTAATTTGTGTAGTGATTTTGTTGTGTAACAAATCATTAGGTTATAACATTTGAGAAGTGGTCAACAAGTGTTTCATTGTAGAATGTAAACAATAGTTTATTTATGTACTGACAAATTTGCAAAAAATAAATTAAATACAAAATATATTTTTAAGATAGCTATTTAAGTAAATAAAAAAACTTAACCAAGTCAAACAATTAAATTATGAAATAATATTGTATATATTAAATTTATGTATTAAATATCAAATGGTACTGATTATAGTGTTCTGTTGAGTGCTGAAAAATATCTGTTTTTTCTTTTGTAAAGAATTAAATTATTCTAGGAATTTTTTCTTCTTAATTTAGAAGAAACTGTAACAATCTTCTCCAATTACTTCATTATCAATATTAATTATTCTAGTTTTATTGATATATTACTGTAATTTTCACTACACCAATTACTTACAAACATTCATTTGATGATATTTGTTTGTTTTCAGTGTTTTTTTGTTGCTATAAACATTGTAGGACAGTGTAATAAATGAATCATCAACACTTCACAAACAAATAATGCTTCTTTCATTGATTGCGAAATGACTGTTCCCAATTCATAAAGAAAATTAATTGACAAATTTTTTATACATGAAATTGAATAATATCTATGTATATAAAAGAAAGTCGTGTTAGTTACACTATTTATAACTCAAGAACGGCTAAACCGATTTGGCTGAAAATTGGTGAACAGGAAGCTTAGAGCCAGGAGATGGACATAGGATACTGTTTATCCCGTTCGACAGCGTTCGTGTGTGATAACGCACGTTTTTGCACGTTTTCGCACGTTTTCGCGTGATTTCGCATGTTAGCGGTCATTGTTGCCTGTTGTAACCCATTGTTGTAACGCCGCACTGATAACAGAAGGCGATAATGATAGCCGCCTTTCGTTCGCCGTTATATCTATATATAATCGTGTTAGTTACACTATTTATAATTCAAGAACGGCAGTACCGATTTGGTGAGCAGGAAGCTTAGAGCCTGGAGACGGACATGTACTGGGTACTGTTTATCCCGTTCGACAGCATTCCTGTGTGAGAACGCACGTTTTTGCACGTTTTCGCGTGATTTGGCATGTTTTCGCGTGATTTGGCATGTTTTCGCGTGATTTCGCACGTTTTCGCGTGGTTTCGCGGGTTTTCGCACCTTTTCGAGGGTTTTCGCACGTTTTCATGCGTTTTCGCACGTTTTCACGCGTTTTCGTATGTTTTCGCGCCTTTTCGCCTAAGTTTTCTGTGCAGAAGCGTTTTTTTTTGAAATTCTTCTTTGCTTGAGAGAAAAACACAAATCTGCAATTGCTTTATAGGAGGGATAACACAGTTTCTCACAGTGAGTGCGACGCGAGTAAAAGATGGGACCGGCTGTTAAGGCGGAACAGAGTTCGCCGGGTCAGCTAGTTGAATAATATACTGAAAATTATAAGTTATCTTTTATTAAAAAACAGTTCCAATGTTAAATGAATACATTCAGTTTCTTCATGAATAAATGTAATTTATTCTGTTTCACTTAGTCATTATAAGTCGACAATGTTTCGCCTAATGTTTTTTATTAAAATTTTATATTTCATTCTTTAGTTTTTTTTCTGGTAATAGTAAATAGATGCATACATGTATTTGTAAATAAATTGGAAGGTAACGAATTTAAAACTAGAATAAAAATATTTAAAATACATACAATAACTTCAAAAGGAGTGAAGAGTGCATATATTCAAGCTGTTTCTCTTTCAAAAACATATCTACGGAAGATGGCAATTGGAGTCTATGAGATGTAGTTTAACTATCAAAAAAGGGCAGGAGAAGAAAGAAAAATAGAAAGAGAGATAGTGTGAGGTAAAATCAAGTGTCGTGAGAGTGGAGACATTCAGTACATTATGTACAAATTAATCCGTGAAATAAACTGAATGTCCCCTTCTCTCTCGCCACAGTCAATTGTATCTCGTTTTCTTTAAGTGATTAGTAGCATGCACGAAAGTAAAATGGCTAACGTTACATTGATTTCGTCTGGTGATTTTCTATCTTCTTTCTGGGTAACACTGGGAGCTCCTGAACAACTGATGTAACTGCAGTGCCTCTGACCGTGAGGTCGTAGGTTCGAGTCCCGACAGCGGCCGGATTTTCGACACTAGCCTTTCAGCTGGGTTCAATTCAATCATTGTCTAGAGGAGAATTGTTGTGGCCGGCTGCTCTGATTAGTACACTGAAAAAAAAAAAAAAGAACTGGTTGCCGTACATTGAAAAACGGTTCTCCCACCCAGTATTAATAGTAAAATATGGCCCAGCTATTTTTGTGGTTGACGCACCGAAGGTGCCGTGTGTGGCCCTGTATGGTGCCTTGAACCACCGCTGTGTCTCCTGATTCCCTTGTTCACGTAGTCCCGTGAACAACAAAATGTTTGCAGTTCGTGGTTGATTCTCTCAGAACTTCGGTGAGAGGTTCTACAACTCATATTTTTACGCTACAGTTCCTACATAAATAGTTATACCAAAAACGCAAAATTTTGCATCAACCCTTGTTTGCATGGACTGCTTACCTTGTGTTATATTCGTACCTGTAGTTTTAAATTGGTTTTGTAATTAAGAATTTATTCAATTTCGCAGAATGACATAAATTTGTGCCATAGCCAAATAATTTAAAACCACAAATATGAAAAAAAAATTTTGAAAACTTGGCATTAAAAGCACTTGCTGAATAGAATAAGACAATTAAAAATTAAATCTGAAATAATTTTTCATCACTTTGCCAAATATTTTCACTCCTAACCATTTATTCTTTTCAATGGGAGGTTGGTGTTCTTGCAACTCCTCAAAAATGTTCCCTACTTTCGCATGCAAAGGTATGTAGCGAGGATGTTAATCACATTGAGGAAATTTAGGGTTGTAGGTCAGTTTCATGTTGTCATTTTTGCTTGCTGAAGCATTTATAATAGATCCATAGTCGATTTTCGATCGGATTAATGCTTTATATGTTAACATCAGAAGGCTCTTATCAGCCCCCAATTGTTGTAAGAAATGCATTTCAGGATCTTTATTCTTCTTTTACAATCATCAACTATGTGTTGTATATGTTCCTTCCAGTTCAGTTTGGAATCGAAAATCAGTCCTAAAATTTTGGTGGTATTATCAAATTTGATACTGCAGTTGTTAAGCTTAAGTGTAGGAACTCTGCTTACATTTTGTTTTGAGAATAATATGCCGACACTTTTCTGAGCAGAGAATTTGAAGCCGGATTTAAGAGACCATTCGTATATTTTATTTAAGGCAGATTGCATTAATTTTTCACTTGAATCTATGCTTCGTCCTTTGCACAAAATGGTGATATCATCTGCATATTTTCGCACGGTGACTGGGGGGGGGGGTGATTTCCATGTCAGCATCATTGATGGCCAATAGAAAAAGAGTTACGCTGAGTATGGATCCTTGAGGCACTCCATTTTCGATGTTCTTATCAGAGAGCTTACCATTGGATCGTACTTGAATGACACGATTTTTGGTAAAGTTTTTGATGAGTTGCAACAAATTTCCGCCAACACCTACTTCTTGCAACTTAACTATAATGCGATGCACCCATACCATGTCATATGCTTTTTCTATGTCAAGGTTGACTACTAATGCATGTTGCTTATTGGAAAAAGCTTCTTTTATGTAAGAATCAATGCTTACTAGATGGGATAAAGTTAAGTGATGACGCCTGAAACCAAATTGATTGTCAAATACCCCTGTAGTCTATAGTTTATAATTTTTTCCATGATTTTACACATGTTGCAAGTCAGGGCAATCGGTCTATAGTTAGTACTTCTTGATGGATCTTTCCCTGGCCTTTGAATTGGAATGACAATTGCGGAGGTCCATATTTTGGGGAAAACATTATTTTCCCAAATAACGTTGTAAATTTTGAGGAGAGTTTCACGACCATAAATTGGTAGTTTCTTGAGAAGATCTTTCTTTTCGGAAAAGATCCCAATATATTCATTTTCCAACAAATTGTGTTTTCTCGCAACCAATTTTAACATAATGGCCTTTGTTCTTTCTTTTCTCTGTCTCTGACGTAATGCCGATTATATTTCTCTTTGCTTTTTTGTAAAATATTCTTCAGTGTAGATTGACGCTGTCATTTTTTTTCTTTAAGACCTTGATTTTATCTGTAAATTTTATCGTTTTGACTCTTAGTAATTCTTTATTTTGCCACTTTTCCTATATAGTACGCTTCTTTTATTTACTTCGTAAAACCTATTTGTGTTAGTGTTTTTGCAGCAATTGCAATTGTTCTCCTTTTGTCATCCGCTGACACATTTTTGTCTTTAATTATTATGTTATTCCTTTTTCTACGTTAATCTTCCTTTCTTCTTCCTCCTCCAACCACTTCAGCCTCTTTTTTATTATAGTAAGTTCTTCTTCATTTTTTCTGATATAATCTAATTTCTATTTCCTTTACCTTAATATTATGTACATTCTTCAAAGCGACCATTTCTGTTTTGAATTCGTTAATTTCGTTTTTTAATATCTCCCGTTCTTTTGAGTTTTGCTTTTTAATTTCTGATAGATCCATTAGAAATTTACTAAAATTTTCTTTTAATCCATCGTTTTCATTTTTCTTCTCCTTTGGCCGTGTTTTCTCCTCTAATCGTCACCCCTTGTTCTTCAAGTAACGTATTTAAATGAAATCGTAACTAGTACAGCGCCTGACTATTTAGTATGTGCTTTTGTGCGTAAATGGTGCAATACACTTCGTTGAAGGCTTACACAATCACATACCTAACATGTTTAGAAGCGAATATCACCCTTAACTGCACTACTTGATCTTGTTGTCGCCCTAAACAACTCTATGACATACGAATAAAGCATTCACAATATGACTTACTAATACAAACATTGCCCTCTGTATAACTTGTCTTCTTTACAATTTAATGTTGTAACTCCTCTTCGCTGCTCCTCTTCTACATTCTCGTTAAATTTCACTCACACTTCCATTTGTTCTGTATGTTGGTCTTACAACATTACCTACTAAGTAGCCTCCAAGCACGTAACGCCCTTAACAACACTACGTGGACTTGTTCAAGCGAATGACGCTTAAACAACACTATATTCTCTTTTTCCAGTCACGAACAATATTACGCTTTTAACTCTTTTTTTGTAGTAACTGGTTTCTATTCACCGCCTTTATATTCATCACTATATTTCACTCACCTTAGTATCAGACTTTTTCTTGGTAGAGAGAGCCCATAAGACTTGATAACGCAGAATATTTCTCACTTCTATATCTGGACTCGGAGCCAGAAGTTAACCGTTTGATTCGGAAACGACAAAATATTGTGATAACACTTTCCAGTTATTTCACTATTTTCGCTGGCACTTGAATTATCAGAATTTTCCTCCTCGCTGTCCATTCTGTGCTGCACTCGATGATATGAAGTTTTTCAAATAAAATGATAATGAAATTTTAAACGTTTTAGTCTGTTATATTTTTAAAAACAATCTAAAACTCACAAAAACAAAAACAAAAAAACAACAAAAAAAACACTGTAACGAACAAAGAGAAATATCCCAAGTGCCGACTAGTTTGCACTTGCTATAAAATATGTGACTGATTGGCTGGTATAAAGCTCATAGTGGAGCATTCAATCAGAGGTATTCTTCATTAACACATGCTTTGAGAACTACGAGTAATATTGTCTCTTAGGTGAAGACAGGACTGAAAGAAACGAATAAATACACGTTCAGCAATGATGCGACGAGTTTAAATTTACAATTATTTTATTATTAACCCTCACTTTGATACCGTATATGATTTTCAGTATAAAATCACTGTTTTATGGAAATTGGTATTAAATTCAGTAGGTATTTTCCTTTACTTCACTTTTAGTTGGTGTGTGCGGTATGAGATACCGCGCGGGCAAGTTGAAAGTGGTTCAGCAGACGATTTTAATTCTGAATCTTTTTTATACCTTTTGCGATAGTCCTTGACTGATCGTGTGCGATGATGCAAGTGCACTCTTGTTTTAGTTGTGAAGTTATTATTTTCCCTATCTCTCGGTTCCACTGACACCACTTAGGTAAGAATATTTGTATTATTACTTTGGCTATATTTTAGCGTCTAGGTCTTGCAACGTCCACATCTCAGATAATCTGTCGTAGACGACGACGGAAAAACATTTTCCTTTTGAAATGAAGGCTTATACCGCGGAATTTGTGAATGTGACAATAAATGATGCTGAGGTGAATTATGATGTTGTGGATTCCATGGAAGGCAGTTGAGAGGATTCTTATTTTGTAGGAAATTTTGACCACGAATTAAGTGCAAATCAGGAATTAGATTATGTAGAGGAAGAAGAAGAAGAAGAAGAAGAGAGGGAAAATGAAACAATCAAACGGGTTACAATTACCAAGAAGTCACACTTTATATTATGTCCATGTATGGAGCGCGTACGTTCTACCAAAATCACAAAAAAAGTGGATGTGGAAAGCACAAGTAGAAACACAGCGACAGAACGTTCGGATGTAAAGAAGACATGTTATCTATACTATTCAAAATTAAAAGGGAAGATATTTTTCTTATGTGTATTATGCCAGAAACCAATTTAGTGCGCTAATAAAATGTGGAAAACATGTGTGAATGATAGGAGAGAGTAGTAATTTCTTGTATCATAGAGTGTAGAAATGTACATATTCTAAATCTCACATACTTATTGTACAATAGCAATTGTTTTATTAAAGGATATAATATTAATTGAATTAAAATTAAATTGATTTAAAATTCTCACGACTACAAACAGTTGAAGATTTTTTTCATGCTGTATCACATACCGCCGACACTAGTTAATAGGTACAAAAATGTGACACTAACAAAAGGAATAAATTCATAATATTAAATTTACTAGGTATTTTCATTTACATAAAAATTCAGTATTTCTACTGAAAAATCAGTATATCTGACAACACTGATGTAACGTTGCCACGTGGGTAGGAACTCGCTGATTGTTACATACACATTCTTCCTCGGGACTCGGGACGTACACGCGTAATAAAATAGTTCCGTAAACTTCAACCAAATGCACGTCATATACAGTAGAAAATCATATGTAAACATCTCAGATAAGTATAAATTTACATTACTCCATATGTGTTTCTTCAAACGAGAGGGCGTAAACGCAAAAACGAAGAAAGGGGTGAGGGGAGAAGTAGTTTCCATGTAATGGCAGATCGTGTGCTCGTAGAGTGATGAAACAATGTGTGTTGTGCCGAATGAATGAGCGTAATAGAAACCCTCATTACACGAAGAAGATCGATTGTTTAAAATTGTGGGTATGGGACTGTGTACGTGACCTGGCGTGGCTATTGAGTGTATTCTGTATATTGCATTTTCACTAAAACGCCATTACTGAACAATCATCTCTATTTTTGCCAACACCTAAAATAGTAATACATATACGCGAAGAATGATAGAACCCTTGTCAGATTCAGTGTGATAGATATTTCATGTAACGATAAAAGGATTTTCACATAGTACATTTCATGTCCCATCAAGGATTCATTTTTGCAGTTCTGATCTAATTTTGAGTTTGCAGAAAATAAAAATTACTGTGATATATGCGAGACCACACCCGCTCGTGTGTTCTGGAGTGCAAAAGTGTCGTGTCATCTAATGGACAATTTTTAAATTCGTAATTTGACATCTCAGTGGCCCCAGACCAAGCGTTTTAGCGGAGAAATATACTTTCGTTTGTTTACATTCACTTCATACTCTCGTAGACCTACAGATTGTTGACTAGAGAACAGAACACATAGGTTAGTTTGTCGATCGGGAGAAAATGAAATTACTAATGTTAAGAATTGGAATAGTTCATGTACAAAATGAATTTGATATCTACAGAATTTATTAAATAGCGTGAACATAAGTTTAAGAAATTTTAAAGGTGTTTGTAATACTTCAGTGTCTTTCAAAGTGCTATGTTTGGTAACGGACAACTGCTAAGGAGCTTGATTGGTGGAATGGTACATAAGCGGCCGTCAACCAAGCCTGCGGTATTGTCCATTGAAAGGTAAGGAAATTATAAAATGGTCGAGATTATGTACACTGTGTGAATGTTTCTAACTTTTAGAAATTTCTAAATATTTATTTAGCATATTTGAAGTATAAATGCAGTGTTATTTGAAAGGAATTATCATTGTGTTGTAATTGTTCTGTGTTACAATGTGTTTTGTTTCGTTGCAAGTTTTAGAGGTGTCGTATATGAATCCTAACCTGCGATTGATAAACGACGAATTAAAATTCACATTTGATTTGTATTTTTTTGATTCGTATTCGTATTCCCTACAAGTACTGATATTTAACATAAGTTGCAACCGCATGAAAGGATTTTCTGAACCCTATAGATATAGTTTTAAGTCGTTTGCTTCCGAGTCCAGGTCGGTAAAAGATGATTCTTAATCAGGTTCGTGACGAAAATGTAGTGTGTTATTTATTGGAAGTTGTTGTTTTTGCATCAACTTTGGATGTTATTCATGGCTCGTTGAAGGATCTCTACTACTATGTCGTCTGCAAATGCATACAATTTTACTCCTTTTCGTCGGGCTATTTCTGTTATTTCTGCTCATGTTAATATGAATAGGAGGGAGATTAGCGGGTCTACTTATACAATTTTGTTGATTTGTATTATTGGTTCCATTCTCGAGAGATAGAATTTCTCGAGATGGATCTATCTTGATGTTGAATCTATTTTGGAATCGATGGAATCTATTATTAAGTTCAATTTTAAAATGTCACTTATTAGTCATGTCTACACAAGTCCTTTTCCTAGTGTAAGCTTTTGGTTTTCTCTCATTCATTATCTCCTACGAGGATCGAAGGCTTTTGAGAAATCCAGGAAAATGATAGTAATTTGGGTTCCCCTCTCCTTTTGTATACGACTTTATTTGTGGTGTCTCTCCATTTCTTTCTCCTATGTACGCGCGTTTTTAAAATGTCTCAGTCCGTAGTAGACAATCTCGGATGATTCTATTCTAGGCGTTCGTTGCGTATTTCGTCTGTTCCAACTTTTTTTTAAGGTCTTGATAGCTTTCTTCACCTCACTTCTTGTAATTGGCTTTCATGGTTCCGCATTTTCCGCAAGTTTTCGTGAGTATATTATTAAGAATAATGATGATAATAATAATAATAATAATAATAATAATAATAATAATAATAATAATAATAATAATAATAATAATAATAATAATAATAATAATAATAATAATAAATATACGCTGTGTGGTGTCCGGGATTTTGGTAGAATAGCACCATGGGATCTCCTATCGTAAAAGGCGATTAATCGGAGGAGCTGACCGCTCTTCATACCTCTGTGAGTTCTCCTTCGTTTCACGCCAATATGCCCTTCCTCACCGGCGGGAGCGAAAGGGTGGTCCAAAAGCTTGGAAGTTCCCGTTCGCCATCCTAGACAGTTTTCATTTTTGCCCTTCCTTTTCCCCATTCCATCAACCTGGCCGTAGGTATAAAAGGCTACCCATAGAGTTACGGAGCAACAAAGGAGTAATCGTAAGGCCGAGTGAGAAAAGCCGCTGCCTGGGACCGTCTGGAGCTGTGGCTGGACGAATCAACATGCGGCGACAAGGGGCTGAATGGGCGGTCCCTGCCAATAAATATGTGACAGCCCCCAATATGACATCATCTACTTGTGGGAACGTGGTCAACGTGGACGAAGAAAACGCGGCAAGTACTTCTTATGCCACTTCGTCGGCTGGCTTGTCTGCCCGAGGTACACGGGAGACTGCTCGCAGAGGAGGACATCGCACCGAAAACAAATCTCGAATTAGTTGTTCACGAGAAGTGAACATGGAAATCATGATGGCCTTTTACCGTGTAAACAAGTGCGAAGATACGCCACGTACAGGGTACAGACGACATTTCCATGAAGAGTATGAGAGGATTAGACCAAACATGCAACTTACAGAACGAAATGTTTTGACCGTAGAGAAGCCATTATTACCAAAGGCTATTTATCACAAACTGACACACAAAAATTAGAAAATATGAGAACTTGGCAACTGAATTAAAAAATATTTAAAAGTTGCGTAATTTCCCCATGGTTATATCCGTTGAAGGATCATCACCAGGAACTTTAAAAGAAATCTGGAGAATTTAGATACCAAAAATATCTTTGATGTAGCCCATAAAGCCACTCTTCTTCAAACATGTCATGTTCGGAAATTCTTAAATGCGTGACATTCATGTAGGTCAGGATGAATTTCCTTCCTGCGCAGTCTGAGCCTAGTCCCATAACATCAATTGGACAGATGATAGATTTTCCTGCTAAAGCAGAGAAAGTGTGAATAATAAAAATAAATTTGTCATATAAATACGGCATACGCCATGTATCAGGACATGTATATAATCATACAATGTACAATATTGGTATTTCCAAATATTAAATACAATACAGAAAATAAAATTCAATTTAATTTTCAAACTAAATACGATTTAATTTTATAAATGGCAGGGTAAATCTAAAGTTGAGAAACAATAACAAAGAAAGAGAAAAATTTGTGTTCATGAGATTAATGCCTGGTCTGTGTCCATCTTCTATATCCAACAATGAGCTTGGGGGGCTTCAAATCATGCAACAGAATATGAAAAATTTATGAGTACCAGTTTATATTGATGTTGATATGTGTTTATAATGTACGTATTCTTTTGTGCTGTAGATTGTATGGTTTAACAAGAAAGCATTTAGTTTATGTTTGAATGTGTGTATTGAGTTTAAGCTTTTAAAGTCACGAGGGAGTTTGGTATATAGTGTGATGCCTTGAAAAAAGTACTTTTTTGAAAGAGTGAAGTTTCACAGTGTCGGACATGCAGATTTCTGTATTGTCTCGTATCATAGTTATAAACTTCAGTATTTAGAGTAACGGATTCCTTGTTTGCCATAAATGTCTTCTTTGTGAAGATTAATATTTCAAATATGTATACGCATGGGAGTGGTAGGATTTGTAATTTTTTGAAAAGTGGTTTGGGAAACTCATGTTTGTGAGCGTTTGTCATTGTTCTCAATATTATTTTTTGGGGGATAAAAGTGTGAATACTTTCTGGGGAATTTCACCACAATATGATTCCATAATTTAATTGTGAGTGAACATTTGCGAAGTACACTGTTGGTAGTGTATCCAAGTTAGAATTTGACTTAAGAATGTAGATGGCATAGCATGACTTGGTAAGCTGGTTTTTTAGATCTGTGATGTGGGAGTTCCATTTTAGATAGTTTTTACTAGTCAATCCAAGAAATGTTTTTTTTGGCTATTTTACAGGCATCAATTGTGTTAAAGGCTTTTCTTTAGAGAGTGAATTCCAAAAGTTTAAGGAAACAGTTTTACTGATGTTTATGATGAGTTTATTTTCCTGAACCCATTTTCTTAGTGCCAATAGAACTGTTAGTGTTTCTTTTTGTAGAGTTTGTTGGGTATTTGCTCTAATAAGGTCTGTGACATCTGCAAATAAGATCATTTTGCTCTTTTGTAGAGTCAAGGGCATGTTGCTGATGTACAAGAGAAATAGTTTAGGGTCTGGAAATGATCCTTGTGGCCCTATCCATAATTTATCATTCTAGGTTGAGAAAAATGGCTTGAAATCTTTTTATCTCTAACATGCTTGATTGTGACGAGTTAGTGGTTCTTGTGTTCATTCTCGATCTCATATATGTTTGAGGTTTTGGTTGCTGAGCAATGAATGGATTCTTTTTAGCCTTCTCTACAATTTTTTGCATTGCATCTTCTTGGTGTTCTTTTTCCTTCTGCTTCAAAAGATGTTTGTTTGTTTTGTTATGAGTGTATGCAATTTATTGTTCTTCATATCCAAAAAACATTTTATTTGTTTCCCATTATCATAATCTACAATATTTTCAAATATCTTCTCCTAAGATAAAATAAATACAATAAACATCATAAAAATTATATCCTTACCTTTCTCTGCATTGCTCTATAACATGTGGTAATTGTTAACAATTCTTGGTCCACTTCCTTCACTCAGGTTTTGTAATTCAATATTTTTTAATTGGCATAATGAATATTATATTCTTAGTCATGTTTAAAATGAAATTTTTAAGTGAATATTTTAGGCTTGAAATATTAATTTTTTGTATGATATGCAATGTATTTACTTTTTCAAGTTCCTACTAATTAATTTTTTTTCTATCTGAAACACATTTTTGTCGTCTACATTTATTATCGCAATTCTTTGTTTTATGTCTTGAACATTACTTCAAAATAATTTTTACCAAATCAGCAATATTGAACTCTCTGGTATTCGACCTTGGAAGAATTACATGACAGGTGTGGGCAATAGCATTTTTGTATGTAAAATATTTGTTAATTGCTCCAAAGGCATTTCTGTTCAGTACATACACAATATCCACTAATAACTTTAATTTTTTTGTTCATTTCCATTTCTTGAACACTACAATCTTCAAAAAGTTTACATATATATAGTTCTTGAGAAGTTTGTTTCCTTACAAATTTAACATTTATTTTTTTGAAAACCTATCTGTTGAGTGTAATTACTATTCTTTCCTAACACATTCCTTTGTGTAACAATAAGACCTTTTCCTCATTGATGGTTTGCGATTTGTTATTGTCATCTTCAAAGCGAAAAAGGCCTTATATGCATTATCTTCTCTATTTTGAGAAAACCAGCAAGAAATGGAATGGCATACAGTTTTCCATTTCCATTTCTTTCAGCTTCTTAAATAAATTATTTATTTATTTATTTGTTTATTTATTTATTTATTTATTTATTTATTTATTTATTTATTTATTTATTTATTTATTTATTTATTTATTTATTTATTTATTTATTTATTTATTTATTTATTTATTTATTTATTTATTTATTTATTTATTTATTTATTATTTATTTATTTATTTATTTATTTATTTTACGTAAAAAAAACAGTTAAAAACTGTGTATGACGTGCTATGGAGTAAAGTGAATTGTGTGCACATTTTCAAAATTCTGTGATCCCTACAATAAGTCATATACTACTTAAATTTTGAATTTTGAAAGGGAGAAAAAGAAACAAAAAAACTCCCATGTAATAAAATCTATTTTCAAGGATAAATAAGCAATAAATTTTGGCTCTTATTACTTCCTGCCGCGACAACATGGAAACGATAATTTGAATAATTGTATTTCCCACTGAATTCTAGAAGACGTGCACAGAAAATGAAGTTACATTTATGTCCAGAAGCAAACAAGGGGCCATCTCAGCATTTGCTCAATGGATCAGGGAAACTGGACGAAAAACCTGATCGAGATGGGGGTCATTGACCCGGAAGCTGTGTTACAATAGTTGTTACAGGTTGTTTATACTCATTTATACAGTCCAAATGATAATTAATGCATTATGTATCATTGTTAAAATTAATGTTACTTTTCTTGTGATGCTCAGTATAGTCTCTAATTGTATAGAAACAGTTATGCAGCAGAAATGATTTCACTTGTGATTTAAACTTTTCTATTGAATTTAATCGTTTAATGTCATCTGGCAAAGTGTTGTAAAATAATGTACATGTATTGTATGTGAAATTTTTTGTAATGAGCTGTTGATACTGTCACCTGATGAATATGATTTCTACGTGGAGTGTTATAGTAATAGACTTCAGCATTTTCTGAAAATATATTCCCGCCCTTAAGCAAGTCATTTTTTACAAAAACCACTGATTCATAAATAAAAAGTCACGGTAATGGTAGAATTCCTAGATTAATGAAGAGAAGCTTACATTAATCACGTGGGTGGGATTGGGTTATTATTCGTACAATTCGTTTTTGTAATCTAAAAGTCTGGGAGCTATAAGATGTATTTCCCCAGAATATTATGCCATATCTCAGGCGGGAATGAACATTCGCGAAGTATACACAACGAGCAGTATGAAGGCTGACTGAATTTGCAAGAATTCTGAACGCGTAGCATAATTAACTTAATTTTGTGTTCAATTCATTTAAATGGACGTTCAATTTAAGGTTTGACTGAATTGAGGGACCTAAAAATTTTGTTGCCTTAACATCAGTCAATGGTACACCGTTCATTTTCAATGGAGCACAGAATTGTTTATTTGAAATGGAAAACTGCATTAAAACCGTTTTCTTTTCGTTTACTATTAATTTGTTATTTCGGAACCAATTTGAAACATCTGATATTGTACTATTTACGGTTTCTTTATTGCAAAGGATGTTCGTATCATCCGCAAAGAGAACCATTCTTCCGTTTCGAATCGTCGAGGGCATATCGTTTACATAAAGTAGGAACAGAATAGGGCCTAAAATCGATCCTTGAGGAACTCCACATGAAACGGGCAAAGAGTCGGAAAGGTGCGTACGTAATGTTCCATCATTCCAGTAATGTATTTCATCTTTCTGAGATCGTTGTTTAAGGTACGAACATAACCAATCTAGAGCAATACCATGGATTCCATATGAAGGTAATTTTGAAAGTAAAATGAATGATGTCAAAAGCTTTTGAGAGATCTAAAAATAATTCAATAGGTGCCTCGTTTTGATCTAATGATGAGGCGCCATCTTTAAGAAAAGAAAATATAGCTGTTTGGAGGATTGTATTAATTTCAATTTTCTTGGAAACATCGGGGTTAAATCATACTATTACTAATATTAAGTATTATAACAATTATTTCAACTCTGTCATGATATCCAATAATTATATGTTGGTGATGCTAAAATTTAATACAAGCTACAAGTCATAGAATCTTTGGATGTCAAATACTTTTAAAGGGTCCACGTCTGAATTCCCGTAATGATAAGGTTTTGTGAAATGCGACTTCTTTTGACTATCTTCTCCGATAGACCAGTAAGATTGTGAAACACTCTCTTAGAGTGGCTAACGCTTCTTCTAACATGATTCGAAAGAGGAATCCACTGAGAGATGTTTGGCTACTGTGTGTAGCGTGCATGTAAACAAATTTTATTATTTTGACAAAAAAGGGTTTAATGCTTTCTATGATAAGATTTGCAACTTTTTCGACAAAAATTTTAACTTCTGGCTTCTACTCAAAATGTGTTGCTATCTATTGTCAAAGTCTAAAAAATTATGGATTTCGAAGTTTTTGAACAAATTTACAATGCCTAAAACTTAAGAGATGATACATTTTATTTTATCATTGTATAATTAACATTCTCTTGTAATATAACTCATACTAAGGAAATATTTATAAAATTTATGCGGCTGAAAAAATGGAATCTTATTAATTTTATAAACATCCTGACGGAAGAATATGCGAATAATTTTAGAGAAGAATGCTCAATGTAAGAACGTAAACTGATCGATGAAGTTTGAGTAGTAATAATACTACAGTCTCAAAGGAATCAAGAACTCGAATAAAAAAGGCCATTCTTGTCTATTTTCTTTCATTCGTTGCTGAGAATATATTTGGGCGACCAGTACAAGCTTCTCTTAACGGACCTTTCCCACCATACAGAGAATCAGAAATACATACACATTTGAATAACCGCTAAATGTGCGAAATATCAGTTGATAAACAGTTCACAAGAGACAACAATAAACTACTCAAATGGCTGGGATGTAGCATGATATTGCTCAGCGTCTTTTCCAAAAAGAACTTTTAAATGGAAACTACCCTGTATTTTTCTCAATGCAGCAAATTTAATTTTTAAAGACATGTAACTGAACAGGACGATGTTCATTCTTATTTCGTATCTTCACTGCAACAGGTAAATGCTTGTAACCTTCGTTTACAGTTCCACTTTAACCCGTACCAATACTTTAGCAAATCAGCCTTTCCGGAGATAGAAATAACCAGTTCTGCAGCTTCTCGCGAACTCAGCACCTTACGATTACCTTAGTGCCTTCGCATTGCAACATACATAAGCTTCAGGGAATACTCGCTCTTTTCGACAGTCACATGATACTGTTTTCACCCATTTGCTTTCCTGTATTCTTCTCTGGCTTGTTCTGGTGTTTTTTCTTTGTTATTTCAAAAACATTGTGTCGGGCCCTCACTTACGAGTACCGATGTTGCATGCTCAGTTAACTTAATGACTTTACAACCATTTATTGTTATATTACGATCTGAGAACAACTGTGATAAAAGTTGTATTTATGATTAATTTTCTTGTTATCATACTCTAATAGCTTACCAATACCACATAATCCACTTACTCAACTCTAAAAAGATCTACTCAATAATAAAGGATTGTAATATTCAGTCTGTACTGTTCTTGTAAACATACGTGTATATACTCCTATTTTTTGGGACGCAAAATTTCCAAAACAATTGGATTTTTTTTTTAGTATATAATGTAGAAATACAGTTAATAACTGCGTGACATACTAAGGGGAAAACTGCAATCTTTTCAGGGTTTCTTCAACTATGGAATCTCTCCCCTAACGCACACCTACCAAATTGAAAAATGAATATAGGAAGAAGCGAGCGTTTTTGGCAAGCAAGTGTGAGCTGATATACTCTCCCGTGTAAAAAAAAAAACGATTTGCAAAGGAAATCAGATTCATATTTCGGCTATTATCACTTGTTTCTTTGTGTCGGAATCGACTTACTGCCGCAACAAAACGGAGAACGACTTTATTAAAATTAAGTAACCCGCGGAGCTCAAGAAATTTGCACAAATAGTGAAGCTACATTTATGTTCAGAAACAAAACAATGGGCCATCTGGGAATAATCTAAAAAGATCAGATAAACTGGACAAATACCCGATAGCAATAGGACCCATTAATCCAGAAGTATCGATTTTGACCCTTTGAACAAGAGTGGATTATTGTGTCTACTACTTCTGACAGGCATATGAATGTATTACAATTCTGAATTGCATGATCTCCGAACTCATGCTAGAGAATACAAAGTCTGACTACTACTTGTTTCTGTCCTTTTGTTGCTTGAGCCAGGGACTTTTATAGTTTCAAATGATGGGTGACGTCAATGTGATATTTGTTTTGGATGTGATAACGAAATCGATGTGCTTGGTCATGAAGATGAAGTTTGCAAGATGCCTGTAAAAGATACAGGATTCTGAGTAAGGAAATACTTAAAATTATCTAGCTAATGTACTAGTAGTCATAAAACAGGAAAGAGATACTAATTATAGATATATATCCGAATTAGTTCAATAAAGTAATAGGAAAATTTAACAAAGTTATACGAAAATGTCATGTGACCATTACTAGTTGGCTGTTCTCTACAAGTAGCATTGGGAATTTACAGTTTAATAAGAAAATACTAAATAAATTAATTGTATTCCATTCGCCTTTTATAGTCACAGCCAGTAGCGGCTCGTGTTTTTTGTAAATAGGGAAGGCTGCAAATGCATTGCATTATAATGCATTGCATGCATTATATTTCTATACATAATCGCTTCCGATACAGGCATAACGGAGTAGCGCTCCTATCGCAAAATGGGAAAACTAGTTGATGCTGAATGCTACTCGCTGAGTTGCATAGCAATTCTATGTGGTGAGCACGCCATTCTTCAGATCCTACGCCCCATCCTTGAAGGCTGCTTGGGCGCAGCCTTCGTCCGCCGGTAAGCTTGTGCAGTGAATGCATGACGTCACGCTTGCTCGTTTTCCACAGGCCGTATGGCGGAATGAAGTGGGAGCCTAACGCTTTTGTCTTCCCTGTCAACAGCTTCAAATGCCTTATCAGTGGTGCTTTTCTCCTTCTCAAACTCTTCATAAGTATAAAACATAATAACATAATTCACTAGATTTCATAGCTTTCTCCATCTTACAACATTTTCTACATTCTGAATCCACGAGGGACCAGCAGTCATTTAATTATTATATTATGAATTTCTGTGTGTCACTCCTGCAAGTCGTACATGACCACAAGCATGAATAACAGTTACGATTATGGCTCATTTTCAGGTTTATTTTCTTAAGATTATATATTTTTGTTCTACCAATCATCCTTTTTTTTCAGACCGTTACAGGCACAGTTATTTTAACAATTTTTTTGCCAGTTACTATTATAAAAGAATAAATTTCCTCTTTCCCTTTTGACATCACTTAACAGATACACGATTATTATCACTGTTTGCCCACTACCATATTTAGTGTCCAGCTACATCAGATTGACGCTTGATTCCACTAGTTTGTAATGCTATTAAATAACTTTTTGCTATTTACGTTAGAAAAAACGCACTTAGCCCCTTAGCAACCAACCATCTAAATACTGCTTTATGAGCGCGTCCATAGCAACGGCCGCTAAAATATTTTTAATGGACTCTCGATTATTTTAGCGGCCGTTGCTATGAACACTTCCCAGACATTTTGCCAAATCTGCTTGCATTAGTAGAAAAAACATTCAACTGTCTGATCACAAACAAAGCATCCAGTACCACCAACCCTTGCTACAGAAAATCAAGAGTAATGACAATTCTGAACTCGCGAAAGTGATAAAAGTTTATTTTTAATAAGCGATAAACTAAAATAACAAAAAATAACAAAAATCATTGTATGTAACTCGTCCTCTATTAGTCTTTAAGGACTTAGCCGGAAGGTTAACTACTCGGCTTCGCTATCGCTCCGCCTCGCAGTTAACCTTCCGGCTGCGTCCTTAAAGACTCGTTTAGAGGACTCGTGACATAAATATCTATAATATTGCTTTTTGGTTATGATTCTAGTACTTTACACCCCATCATTTCTTTTTTGCTGCGTATACGTTCGATTTTACTTCAGTACGACAAGCATTTCCGACGGAGTATGTTCGCGCAAGGGACATGACGTGATGTGTAGGTTCTGTCCAAGCGAAGGGATCGTACAATTGCCCAAGATGTTGTTAGCACTTGCACTTTCTGCGGAGATGTCAAAGACTGACATCTCTATGCAAAAGAAATTACTTCTAGATGTTGGGGCGCCTGACTGTTTGATGTGTGAGTGGGGGAAGCTGGTGTGTTTGTTTTTCTCAGGTGCGTGTGAGCTTTGTAACGACTCGCCAAGTGTTGTTGCTCTTGTCTTTGTTTTGCGCGTGTCTTGCCTTCTCTTCTCTGAATGTAGTCATTGACAATTGCTTTCCTCACGGGCATCGTTGGATTGATGGAACAAAGTGATTCTGAGAGACTTTTTATTCATATGCGTCAGAAACAAATTAATCTGTCGGCAATGCACGTAAGGAAGTGCCATCATTGCACGTTTTCTTGATTCCTTAATTTTTACCCTAGCCCGTGTTTTCAAGTGTGTTGAATTATAAACACAAGAAAGAGCAAGCATTTTTGGTAAGATATGATAATAAGATAATCTTTGTTTCTGAGTAATGATGACCATTAGCAACCACAAATGGCTCATACACTTCGGCTTTTATTCTTTATCATGCAGGTGAGGTATTCCAGTGGAAATCAACTAGTGCTTTTCTTAGGGCCACGACCGGACAATTCCCTGAGAAGTACAGGAAAGGGATCTTGTAGAGACATGTGAAAAGTGACGACATTCGATGCGTACTCTTCCAGTCTCACTAGAGCGAAAGTTATTAAAATGTAACAGAAGCACCCGAAAACAAAGATCAAGAATTAAAAGTACCAGATCGATCGAGCATTCGAGGCTTAGATGGCCATTTTTGCTTTTCTTCACTTTTCTTCTCTTCTCATAACAGGACCTTCTCACTTCGTATCTTGGAAGTCTCTTCTCATTACTTTCTTTCAGTTTCTTTTTTACATGCGATCTGAATTGGTTATGCAAAATAATCTCAAAGAGGGGTAGATTATTCCTGTCTTTTTTTAAATACGACAGAGTGCTGTTCTTCCGCATCACATCAATGAAGCAGCATTATGAACAAAATTTCTTCTTCTCCTCCCGGAGACACTGCCCCTAAGTCACACTGACCGTGTGGGCGAGGAGTTTTGCGTGCTCCAATGAAACCGAGGGCATTACAGGGGTAGCATTGCTGGTGGGTTGGTGAATAGATCAGCTGTTACAGGTGGGGTAACCCATGCTGTACAGCCCTCGGTTAAGGGTTCAGATGAAGGGCTGTCTCACAACGATCCGTCAGTCCTTTTTCTTTAATCAACCTCCAAATCCATTTAAACCCATCCTAATAATCCTTCCCATTCCCCTGCATGGAGTACTGATCGTCTCGGTGGTTCCCATTCTAGGCATGGTTCTATTTACTTTGCGCAACAGTTCTTTGATCTTTCTATTAGGTCTCTCTTGACCCCTTGTGTTTTCGACCCTGATGCTATTAGGTTACGAGGGCTAGGGAGTCATTCACTTTCATTTTTCTCCAGTTTCAATGTACTTGTCTCTTACCGACACTTTGTCTTATCTTCTTAATAATTCTCCAAGCCAAGTTGTGTAGCGACCCTTTCCGAGGGCTAGAAGTGACGCTGGGCGTATCCGCGTGTCCAACGGAGCCCTTGGGATACCAGGCGACCACCCACAGAAATTAGCCTCACCTATTCATGCGGGGTTCTGAATAGGTGCATACTTAATTCCTAGCTACTCGTTTGAGAAAGATTGATAAGAAACAAGAAACAACACTCAACCAAAACAGAAAACTGAAAAAAAATACAAAAAAGAAGGCACTGATGATACATTGGCAACTAAAGAAAATCACACCCTAGGCAGTAACACGTGGAAAAATTCGGAAAATCCACCCTGGGAAGCCACTCTTAAGGATTCTGAAGAAGGCGTAATATTGATACAACAAAACAGACAAATCAATCAAGAAGGTCAAAAATATTATAATTTATGGAGAAAAGCTGTTCAAGAAAATCGCCAAAAGAATGATACAATGGAAAAAATGCAAAAACATATAAGAGAGTTAAAAAAAATAAAATACAATCTGTGGGGTTAAAAATTGAAGGTAATATAATCATCAATGAAGTGCAAACCAGTGCTTACTGCACAGATGAAGAATTAGGTGCAGAATTGTTTACTTTCACTAATTTGTAATGCTATTAAATCAATTAATATTTCTTTTTGGTTATGACCCTAGTACTTTACACCCCATCATTTCTTTTTTGCTGCGAATACGTTTGATTTTACTTCAGTACGACAAGCATTTCCGATGCAGTATGTTCGCGCAAGGGACATGACATGATGTGTATGTTCTGTTCAAGCGAAGGGATCGTACAATTGCGCAAGATGTAATTTGCACATTTACTTTCTGCGGAAGTGTCAAAGTCCGACATCTCTATGCAATAGAAATTACTTCTAGAAGTTGGGGCGCCTGACAGTTCGATGTGTAAGTGGGGAAAGCTGGTGTGTTTGTTTTTCTCAGGTGCGTGTGAGCTTTGTAACGACTCGCCAAGTGTTGTTGCTCTTGTCTTTGTTTTGCGCGTGTTTGAAAGCGAGAAGAGACCAGCAGCTCCTTGTTGCTCTCATGTGGCCGTCTGCCGAGAGGTGGCAGCAAATGTTTCACAGAGAGACACATTAATCTATTAAGGCTATTGAAGGAACTTATTGCCGTAGGATGTTAGTATGGACTTAAGACCTGTCTAAATATTTACATCCACGACCTTAGTTTTTTGCTGCTGGTGAAGTAGTGGATTTAGTTTTCCATTGAGACTGCGTTCCGTTTACCGACCGCGCAGTTCGCTTGTATCTTTATGTTTGTTCAGGTATTATTGTCTTCAGGTTTGTTCTTTATGTTTGGCATGCGACTATTAGTTAGGTAGGTTGCATGCCAATCACACATAAATAAGACACTTGAATCGACCTTGTTGCACAACATTTTGCGAGGTTGCATGTCAGCGTCGTTTCAAATAACATTATCACGTTTTTCTTCCCTATCAAGAACACTTTCTCTTCAGTGCATTTTGTTACGCTGCAGCACCTTTTCAGAATTCAACAAAGAACATTATTTGTTTTTATTTAATTATGCACGACAATATTCGTGACTTTTACCGTTTTTAAAAACTTAATTACCAAAACGAATGGTTCCGTTTATTCCACAGAATATTCATCAGGCGGTGTGATGAATGCATAAACTGATCGTATCCTACAGTATAGGAAAAGATTTGTGACACCCATACACACAATGCTTGATACAGTCAGTTCTTCTTTGCACAAAACTCATGGCTGCAAGTAAACATAATTATTCCTCTTGTAAAGTACATAAAGAGAATTCAACGACACTTTGATGTTTAGAACCCAAATGCTCAGCGTGAACTGATACCACATCCAGTTGGTAACTTTCATTTCAAATTCGATATCACATATGCATCTACTGCTGTCACTTCCATCCATAATTAATAGTGGTCAGTCAGTCTGTCTATTTCAACTTACATTTCAACCCGCCATCTCCAGAAGTGATTGTCTTCCTCGACTTTCTGACTCAAAATAGTACATTTTTGATTGAATTAATTCTAAAATAACAAACCGTTTCCAATTAGAAGTAGGCATAAGAAAAAAATGTCTTTGTCTTTAGCTTCTGGCTTTAAAGGAAGCGAGAGGTTTGTGTGCCTTGTTTTCACTATCTTCTCTTATCTCTACTAGCATATATTATTTTCGTGCGGGAGGTTTATATTTTGGAAATTCCTCCTGACGCAGTTCATGTTTCTCCCATCATCTTTGTAATATATTGGGATTTCTGTTATTGGTTGCACTTGAAATTCTTGCCTTTTCTTGTCTTTCTAATATCTTATTTTCTGCAAGTCTGTACTTCTGGTGTAAAGGAAGGCCTAAGTCTGAACCAAGGTAGTGGTCCTGATGAAAACTCATGCACTACACTTACGGGACTAAATGACCTCGGTAGTTAACGCGCCCGGAATCACAAACAATCAAGCTATTGAGAAAATTGGGCCTTGGGGGAGTTTCGTCAGTCTCCAATGTTTCATCGTAGAGTGAGTAATTTTTCATTTCGGTTCCGGTGGTGTTTGCCAATTATTCGTCGGATCTCTATTCAACCAACTCTTTGTGAAGTGTCATCAATACGATTTCAACTCTTTTTGTGTCTCTCTCATCTATTGAAGTACATACTATAAAACAAACAATTTCCATTTCATCGTATTTAGAAATCCCATAAGTCAATCAAAATATTGTACATAATACATAATTTTGTGAAAGAGATGATATATTTAAACGAACTTTCAATGTCTATATACCGATGTCATATACATTTTTGCCGAGATGCTTTCTTCCAGAGCTGATATCCAGGTCCTTTACCTCCAAAAATTTCTATTCATGTTCGAAACATTTAATTTTTGCTGCTCTTCTTTTGACCAAACCGTCTCACATTATATCTACGGTATATTTTTTTAGATTCGTTGCGACTTCCTATCGCAACGAGTTTCGGAAGGGAGACGGAACGCGTCTCCTAGCCCTTCTTGGGTGTTGAGCGCTTATGGACTAATCCTTTGCTACTTTATATATTTATTCTTATTATGGAGTAATCATCCTTTACTTTTTATATATGATAAGTCCGTATAGAAGTCAATGTAGTCCTTATGTCGTTGTCAAGAGGACCACTTGGTAGCATCTCCGCATACGCACCTCTCTTGCACGCTCCTGCGTCAGTACCCAGCGGCCAGAATTGGCATGGAATAATGATAGGGGTAAGGTTTAGGACACTTCACAGGGGTTGAACTAGCCCTTGTGAAGCAGCCAAACTGGTTTTGTTGGAACAAATGGCACATTAGATTGTCCGGGAATCGAACTTGATCCTCCTTGTTGAATGGTGAGACACTTCGCTATATTTTTTGGTGTAAACATTTTTTTTTTCAATATTGCATTTGAGTTGAAAATCGATGTGCTTTTTTTTTCAATCTCAAACTATTCATAAATATAATGCGCAATAAATAGAATTCACTAGCTTTCATAGCTTTCACTATCTGGGAAAAAAACATTGTCTACTTACTGAATAAACGAGGAACCAGCAGTAATTTCCTACCTTTTTCCACAATTTTGGTCATCATTTGACCAAGTGCTTAGTGGGCAGAGACATCATCTAATTTTTGTGTCTCATTCCATTTGACTAAATGAATGTAGTTAAATTGGTGTTCAATTTGAGTAACCAGATCGTCTGAAACATTGAACAGCTTGAAAAGCTCGGACAACCTTTTTTTATTACTACGCAGTGTATTGTTAACTGACAATGCTGAAATATTTTCTAATATTTCAATATTGTCTGGTAATCGCTGTTTTAATTGTTTGAACATTGACAATAGAAATGAAATGCAACCGTCACGAAGTACAGACTCAGCTTCAAGTGTAATTTTACCTTGTTTTCTTAGTTCGTCTAATTTTTGCTCTGCGGCATAATTTAAATATGGCTTTTTCATTATATAGTCATCATGTTGCAGTGTAATGGATCAATACCACTGTTTGGAATAATGATTTTTTGCGCTATAGAAAGAGTTAACATTTTTAAATCTGTCAGAAGCTTTGTTGGATCAACGTGATTAGACTCAAAAATTGTATTTACTCGTTGCAGATCTGATTAAATGGGATTTAAAAAAAGTAAATACACAACATTAAGTTCATCGTCATACATTTTAAATAACGACTCAGCAGTGTAACATCTTTCAGAATTTCTGGCTATGCTAAAATGAGTTTTTAACTCCACCCATTGATTTGAAATTTGTTTCACTGCTCGTTCAATTGAAAGCCACCGAAAACCACCACAACTGAGGAATTTTTAAGGGCTCATCGCCATTATTAATTAATTTATATAATTCGCGATATGCTAGTTGCCGCGCTGACGATTTACTAAACCAATTGTAGGTTTCTGAGATCAAAAATTCTAGACATCGCACAGTGTGTAATTTTGGCCATCTAGCAGGAAAAAATTAAATTTTCGACTGAATTGAAACAGTAAAATTGTTAGGTTTCTGTGTAGTAGTATGTCCCAGCTATGTGGGAACGTTGTTAGTTTTTTCTTGAAGGTCACATGAACCCCGTGGTGCATGTTCAAACACGTCCATCGCCGCTCCTGCAGGACCCAGCTCCAAATGACCCTTTTCAGTACGCGAAGTTCCCTTGGTCGTGATACACCTCTTGACTGATTCTGTGATTTGTGTGCCAACCAGAAGTAATTTTCATAGTTTTACAATAATTTTTATGTGAATATTATTTAGTTGTTGACTTTTGTTGTGCCTAAAAACGTTAATCGAAAAGGTGAGTGATTGATATTAAATGTATTGCACGTTCTCTAAATTCAATTAGAGTTATAGTGTATTATACACCATTATACACATTTCGGGCCATATACATTTTAAAACTAGTACTTTTAGGTTCTTGATCGTGAAAAGACTAGCTGCTTATATCTGCTTATCTGACGAATATAATTTTTTTTACAGAATGGCTCCTCCAGTTACCCGTATGTCGTTATTTGATACATGGGTAAAAGAAAATTTGAAGGTGTATTAACTGTTTTTTTGCGTGAAATAGGTATTATAGAACCTGAAAAGGCATTGTTGGATAAAATTAAGCCATATGTTAGATGTATTTGTAAAAAATTTGAAACCAGGTGGCAAAACTTCGTGAGAAGTAAAGAACAGTTCCTAAAATACAATTCGTCCTGGCTGCAAGAAACTCTTTCCCTTCCTGATTATATTTTAGAGGCAGTTCCAGGCCCATCGCAAATTAATGTAAAAATTAATAGAGCTGGAAGACCTAATAAGCTCTTCAAAAGCTGTGGGAATAAAGCTAAAGCCCTAAAATTGAAACTTCTTTTGGATACCACTAGTTCAGAAGAATTATCCATGGCCACTGAAATGAAATTAAGGAAGGATGGCAAAAGAGATTCGGCAGCTATAGTTAAGGAGCTCTCTGAAGCCTCCCCCAACAGGGGAACTACAATTAAGAAAGCCCGAAGATCCATTCTTCAAAAGCCGCCATTATTGTCAGTTGATCACGCACTTGCTTTGATGGTGGATACCAATCTTTCAACCCGCCAGTATGTTCGCATACGCCAACAAGCAAAAGACTCAAATTGTTTTTTCTATACCCCCAATCACAAAGTGAAGGAAGCGAAATTGTTATGCTATCCAGCGGAGTTATACAGTTACTGAAAGATCGGCTGAAATTCTCATCCAAGCATTGATTGACCATACCGTGGCGCGGACATTTAAAATTCAAAAAGTGACAGTGATTTTACATTCGCTTCAAACTACATCTTTTGAAATTATAATTAAGTGGGGATGTGATGGGTCTGAAAAAAACAGATATAAACAAATATTTTCTGATGAACAGTACACTGACGAAAGTTTATTTAGTATTTCAATGGTCCCTATGCAAATTTACAATGGAGCTGATGAGATTAAAACTATTGTTTGGGAAAATCCAGCACCTTCTTCAACAAGATTTTGCAGACCAATTAAATTCATTTTTGCTAAAGAATCTGTAGATTTAATAACTTCAGAAGTTGGGAAAATAGAGCAGCAAGTGAGAGACCTTGAACCGTCCAAACTGTTCATAAATAATACAGAATTCACTGTGCGGGCTGTATTAGTACTTTGCATGATTGATGGTAAAGTATGCAATGCTATTGCATCTTGTCCTTCAACAATGACATGCTATTTATGTGGAGCTAAACCAAGCGAAATGAATGACTTTAACATTGTTGCAAACAAAGAATTGAAGAATGAATATCTTGCCTTCGGCTTGTCACCTCCGCATTCGTTAATAAAATTTTTTGAGTGCATTTTGCATATATCTTATCGTTTAGAAATTGGAATATGGCAAGTGAGGGGAGAAGAAAATAAAGCGAAAGTGGCGAAAAAGAAGAAGCACGTGCAAGATGGATTTAGAAGGAAGTTAGTCTCATTGATATTCCCAAAAAGCAAAGTGGTAATACAAACAGCGGCAACACAGCAAGAAAATTTTTCAAACATGCTGAAGTATCCTCTGAAATAACAGGTATTAATTTAGATCTAATAAAATGATGTGATATTATTTTACAATGCATAAATGGTAATTTCGAAATTAATTTACAAAAGTTTGAAGAGTACACCACAGAGACAAGGGAACTGTACGTGAAAAAGTATTCGTGGTATCCAATGCCTGTTAGTGTGCACAAGGTACTTTTTCATGGAAAGGATATTATATTATGTCATCATGTATTTTGCCAATTGGACAGTTCTCTGAAGAAGCCCAGGAGTCCAGAAACAAGCACAACCGACAATACAGAGAACTATTCACAAGAAAAACGTCAAGAGCAGACACAAATATGGATTTGCTCCACAGGCTGCTTATTATCTCAGGTCCATTCATTTCGAGCTTACGCGCTAAACCTGCAACTGTACCCAAAAAAAGTGAAACCTGAGCTCTTAATGTTATTAGAATCAAGAAATGAGGCAAAAGAAATATACTCAGAAGAATCATCAACAGAAGAATACGCGAGTAGTGATTCAAACTAATTTGTGAGTATTTTTGTACATTCCTCTTATTTTATTTTTTTGTTATAATTTTTACATTTTCGACTTTTTATTCCTGTATACTTTCATTTTATTGTTCTTGCAGAATATGTTTTGTTAAATTCAAATATTATGTCCCATAATATTAAACAAATGCAACGTTTGACAAACGTATACTCTCATGAAGGCTAATACAAGTATTCAAATTTCCTAAATATTTTAAAAAATATTTCGTAAAAATTTAAGTTCTACAAGCAAATTTGTTTATTTGTACATTGTTTACACAACAGACCTCCAAAAACGAGGAGAAATTCATTTCGAAGGGAGTTATTAATTTTTTCTTCCTAGATCGTCAAAATTACACACTGTGCATCGTGGCAAAGATTCCGCAGTAGCATACAGCGAGTTGTAACGAATGGCAAGTACATCTGATTAAAATAAGCTCCGGTACGTCTTCTTTTAATTTTGCATACACCCCATTGTCTGTTCCTATGCCTTTCAAATTTTTAATATTCAAATTGAAGCGATCGAGCGCCGATTTAACGGCTGATACCATTGAATTTGCGTCCCCCGCTTCCAATTCGACCAAAGCTAAGAATGTCGATATGACTCTGTTTTGTTTAAAACTATAATAAATAATTGAAATACCTAATAATTTTGTAAAAGAAATGTCGTTTGACTCATCCAAAAGTAAGCTGAATGGCCTATCTCCAATATCGTCCAAAAGCTCATCTTCAAAGTGTTTTCGAAGAACAGTTTTTATCACAGCACTACATTTTGTTCGATGCATCTGAACCCCACATGCTACTTTACTGTCTGCAAAGATGTCGTGATACAAGTCACACAAATGGTCAGTAGATGCAATCGAGCAATGAGTGACAAAATAGAGCCGTTTTAGCTACTGCATTTGCAGTCTCATTCGTCGATTTTACAAACTGCAGTGTCTTCTGTCGTGCAGCCGAAAAAGGTTCACTAGCATCAATATGCTTTTTCGTCTTAGCATGATCCTCTAAATCGCAATGCTTCGCCATCAAATCACATTTACAGAACCTGGCAAAAAATTATAACTTAAGCTATCTTCACATAAATTAAAAGAAATATGGGTTGCAAATAATTTGCAAATTATTTTTTATATAAATATTTTTCAAAGAATTATTGGAAATATAATAATCTGAATATCAATATTATTAGTATGAATAGTAAAAAATAACAGAGTATGTTATTATTACAATTATTATAAGAATTGGAAAATTACTTATCTGCAGCGAACTTTTTCAGGGTTATCAGCAATTTCCATTATCCAGTCTTTTAATAACTTTTTGGTAAGCCACTTCTTTCTAAATAATTGCACATGTTTTTTTTCTTACTTGTGTCTTTGTTTTTAGGGATCCTTCGGGTTTTGATTGTGTGGGTTTGCCCATTTTTATTATAAATTAGATGAAATTGTATTTTTTGCACCATAAAAATTGTAGGTCAAACAAATGTTCCAGAACTTCAAAAGCAGTTGATATAAAAAGAGGTATCGAGTACCAACCTTATAATATATTAACAGTTGTTGCCACTCTCATTAACTTAAATGAAGTATATTCCATTTCTTTCTAACAGCTTTGCTAATATGAAATAAAAGTATAGTTGGAACCGAAGGCCTAGTATCCGATTAGTTAGTAACTGGATTAAAAGTTGGCGCTACTTATGCAAACATACAGGCATAACGCTAATATATTAGTATAAACGAAATTATGACAAAATTTTTATGTTATTCAACGTTAAATTTTGAATCCATATATGGCATTTCAGATTGATTTTCTTTCGTGACTAATTCATTGTTCTCATGCGACTAGCATGCTCAATATCTGATTTGTTTTTAGAAGAATCATATTTCTCTTCGTCGAAATTATCTTCGCCACCAAGGACCCGACAAAACAAAAACAGATTTTTGTTACATTTTTACGACGTGAATACTATTGGCATATTCGAGTACTAACTTTTTAAAATAATAATAAAGGACAGACAATATAAGACCACATAAGTTCGTCCTTTATTATTATTTTAAAATGTTCGTGCTCGAATACACCATATGAACATAATTTTCAATGGCGTGTTCCGATATTAAGAATATTTTCTATTGAAAAAGGACACACAATTGAGTGTACATAAGTTCATCCTTCGTCAATACAAAATATTCTGAATATCCGAACACGCCAGAAAATATTATTACATATACAATTATGAAAGAATTATAAAAATGAATAAATTGTTCGTTTTCAATTTTTCTTTAAAAATTTGTCTCTTATAAAAGATTCCATAGATAAATAAATCCGCTGATATTCCGCAACGGTAAAAAAAATGCTATTTTTTCCTACCCGCGAAGGACAATTTTTTCCCGCGGAGTATTTCGAAAAACCGCTGAATTTAGCGGGAAACTCACCGATCTGGCAACGCTGGTTATTGCTGCTGTGGAATTATCTATCAATTGTTGTCGATAAACTGACAATTAGTTTAATAGCATGATTGTTGATGCTGCGTCGGAGACCAGAATCAGAAATTGAATTTCATCAACGTCCGATTACTGAATCTTTTCGTTTAGAATACATCAACTATGATTAAGAATACAGCCCATCACGTTGAAATCCCAAATATTATCACTCACTAACTTTTCACTGAATTAGAAATGCAAGAATGTTTACTCTTTTTATAGCGGAAGTGTTCACTCTTTTTACAGCCTTCAGTGCTGTGTCCAAGGCCAGAGTTCATATAATGAATTTCTGAATAAAAAAATCCAATAAAAAAATCAGCTAACCATTTTGATATTACGAATAAGGTTACAGCTCAACTATTATCGTACAATGACACTATCTTACAATATCGTACTATCACACAATTCCTAATACTGTCTCTCATGAACATATCACTGAATATAACAATATCACTGTATACCACGATCTATTTCCTTCGTAAACGAGCCAAGGAACAAATTTTTATCGCCGCCATTTTGCTCGCCAGCTTTTCCATACTTTCTCTTCAACATAATATAGGTATCCCCTCAAAATCATTTCCCCTCTAACACGTAACCGCAAAATAATCACAATCTTCAATGCTGATATCTATCTCAGTAACTGGCATTAAATAGCACAGAAGAGGATTTCAAGAAATCACTTCATTCGATTTTGTTTCATTTCAGGTTCAGGTGGTTTTGTAAAAGAAATTACGACATGTTCAAAATGCCTGTGTCCATTGTGCATGTCAATAGATTCGTATCCAATAACATTCCATTCTGCAACAATCAACCTGTCATTAAGGGTGAAAACTCCCTACTTGACGCCAAAGGCGTAGACCTAACGGTAGATGATTGATATAGAGACAATTTTACCATTGTTTGTGGCATTCAGAACTGACGCTTGCCAACTTGAAGCAATAGTGCTTCACCAGCTCATGAAGTCACGTGTTCTGGACGTCTCTATTCATTGTTTTCTTGGCGCACGGGGTGGGTATAACCGTACGATATTGTATTCTTATTCCGTTCAAGTGAAGTATAGTGAATCGTTGCTTGATGCGGTATCCATTATGTTCGAGAGCGTCATTGAACCTAAGTGAAATAGGTAAGTACTAAGTACGTTTTCTTAATCATTTTCACATTGTTGTACCATTGTTCTATTTTAAAGTAAAAACTTTATCTTCTCTTTTCTCTATCTTTTGAACATATAATTTTTTACGTGTATGATCGTAGCGGATATTCTGGGTTCGGTGACAGCAAGAATTTCTAAAATCGATGGCGTATTTCTCAACATTCGTATATTGGCGGCAGTAGGGGAAAGTTGAACAACTACCTGTGACAACTTTTCGTAATTTTAATTTTTTCCTCCTATAGTTTTGCATTTCTTAACTAATTTACGCTTTAAAAATAAACACTCAATGTTGTGTACAGAAACTTATTTTCTTGTGATCTGATATTAATTTCAAACTTGGTTGAAATTAATTTTTGGAAAAATTAAATATTATTGATGAAAGGCAAAACACTGCTTTTGTAACTCTGACCAGGGGTAGGTGTACCTAAGGCTACTACCACAAATTATAATAATCAGTTAATTTGAACCTATTTTATTAATAAAAACTATTTTTTAACAATGTAATATGAAAATACAAAGCACACCTGAAATATACTTTTCCGAAACTGTGAGAAAAAAGGACTAAATGGAACAAAGAACATGAAAATGAAAACCAAGCAAATCTGAACAAATGTTGGATAAATTTAAAATAATTACATTCTCTAAATTTTACTTTAAACAAATTATAATGCCTTTATGGTACTATAAAAACAAAGGTACGGATCAAAGGAACACAACATTCTCCTACTCATCAAAATAAAATTGTGGCTGATAAAATGTTTAAATGGAAAATTTTGGGATCATCAGATACTGGGTACGTATATTGTACTAATTTCTAATATATACTCAATGAAGTATCATCAACTAAATTTATATATCGCTATTCCAGAAGAACATTGACATTGCAGCAAAAACACAACTTTGCACCAGAGCCAAAAAAGATTGCTTTTATATCATAGACTCTGCAAATGAAATAATTTTGTTAGATATTAGCCAAGGCCTTCCCCACAATTATTTCGTATAGTGTTTCTGATGGTGCTCTTGGCCCTAATTGTGCAACCAAGTCAATTTTACAAAATGTTGCGTTTTATGAATGTTCTTCTGGAACAGCAATTTTATCTACTACAGTGTGTAAGGGATGACTTTGATGGATTGGTTTGCTGTTTATACTTAACTTATGACTTAATGGTTTATTGTAAAACAAAAATGTATGGTGTTAGAAAATATATAAAATATATGCAAAAAATACATTGATTTTTAAGCAAGTATTGATATAATTTAATCAAAATTTTGTACAACTTGTTTGACCAAATAACGCCAAATACATACACAACTTCATTTCAGTCAATTCTTTTTCACACAAAATTATCTTAGAATGATAAGTTGATTACTAAGTTGATTTTCTTACTTTCTGAAGTTGTATGAGATCACGAAACTTAAATAAAATCACCACTACAAATTTAACCCCAAACACCCAAACCACCCTTGCAATGATATGATTTATTTATTTATTTAGTCAAAAACAGTTAACAAGTATGTGTGTGGCGTATGGGGGAGAAAATGAGTTTCAGAATCCCTTCCCAACAAATTAACTATTAATAGTTGAAAGATGAGAAAATAATAATAATAATAATAATAATAATATTAATAATAAATTTAAAAAAGGGAGAGATTAACATTTAAAAAAACTAGATATTTTTGTTGCCAAATTATGGAAAACTTATTTGTAACAGTCAACGAATGAACAGATTTGATTTTTCTCTATTGCTAACAAATAGAAACTCACCCTAAGCTCTACTACCACTACAAGCAAAAGGAAAGCTCAACAAAGCATAGTGCAGCATAGTACACATAATAAAGGTACATTTACGTCCAGAAGAAAATCAAGGGGCCATCTCAGCATTTGCTCAATGGATCAGGAAAACTGGACAAAAACCTGATCGAGATGGGTGTCATTGACGTGGAAGCTGAAGTACATTACTTGTTACATGCATTTAATTCTTTTTTAAAAATTATACAATGCAAATGTAAACTAATTCATTATACTATATCATTGTTTTGTTAAAGTAAACATAATTTTTCTTTTTGACGATCAGTATAGTCTCTAATTGTATAGAAACAGTTTTGCAGCAGAAAAGATTTTACTGTTAACTTAAATTTGGGTACCAATTTTAATTGTTTAATTTCATCTGGCAATGCGTTGTAACGTATCGTACATGTATTATACGTGGATTTCTTGTAGTGAACTGTTGTTACTGATTTGTAGTGAGCACTTAATGAACATGATTTGTATGTCGAGTGTTGTAACTATAAATATCAGTATTACATGAAAATAAGTTCCCACCGTTAAGTTAGACAGTTTTGACAAATACTAGAGATTCGTAAATAAATAGGCGAGGCAATGGTAAGATTCCAAGCTCAATGAAAAGAGGCTTGCACGGATCTCGTTGATGGCATTTTTTCAATATTTGGATAATTTCCTTTTGCAATCAAAATGTCTGGGCACTAAAGGATGAGCTACCCAAGAATATTATGCCATATCTCAGGCGGGAATGTACATTTGCAAAATACACGCAATAGCCATATGGGTATCAACTGAGTATGAGCGAGGTTTTTCATAACGTTTCCTTGAATGTTCTGCTGGTGAGATAATTCAATGGGATAGCGTTCCCTTCACTAAATTCAGCACCTGATGATGTAACAAAATGAGTTACGAAACGTTGTGTAATTGTTGAAATAAATGATTGTCATAAAAAACTTTGGATACTTTTATTTGTAAACATATATTGACAATCAAGAAGAAATATTTATTTGCAATGTATTTACTTTTTCAAGTTCCTACTACTTAATTTTTTTCTATCTGAAACACATTTTTGTCGTCTACATTTATTATCGCAATTCTTTGTTTTATGTCTTGAATATTACTTCAAAATAATTTTTACCAAATCAGCAATATTTAACTCGCTGGTATTGGACCTTGGAAGAATTACATTACAGGTGTGGGCAATAGCATTTTTGTATGTAAAATATTTTTTAATTGCTCCAAAGGCCTTTCTATTCAGTACATACACAATATCCACTAATAACTTTAATTTTTTAAATTTTTTTAATTTTAACAATATCCACTTAATAATATTCATATTATATTCACAATCTTTCTGTAAAATAAGAGTTGCTGGTATTATTTTAGGTGACATGTATTAAAGTCTTCCACATAAATTTTTCTCTTTGTATGCAACAACAATTGGAGCACCAGCTGCTGCTATTTCCTCACTTTTTACTCAAGAGTAAATTAAAATATACTTAAGCATTGAAACATTTCCTTTGTTTTTATTTCTTGTTTTTTTTATGAAACAAGTAAGTTTTATATCTCTTTTGATTTTGTTTCTAATTAGTTAAACACCAGTTCTGTATCTTCTTCTTCGTCTTTTTAATGTTGTCCTCTTATATTCCATGTTACTTATTTTCATATGTTGATAATGTGACCTTCCATTACTGTAATTAGGAACAGTATTAAAATTGTTAGTAGGAACAATATCTCTTTTTAACAGAATTCTAACTTACACAATAAACTTAATTTTTTCTAATTGTAAATGGATTTATTGTTCAAGAACTTCTAATGGAACACAAATATCTTACAAAAAATCCGTGAAATCAACCATTCCTATTTGAACTGAAGTGTTGAATAATTTGAAATTTGAAGCAATATAATCAACAGCAAGGATAATATTTAAGGCAGGGTGCAGTATACATCAGCTGTATCATTAACTCAGAGAGAGGTAATATGATTCAGGTATTTAAAATAGAATAACATTACATCTACTTGGATGTGAGACAATATAATTCATATTTTTATAAATGTATTTCATCAAAAGTATATACAAATTAAGTGCTATGAGGAAATTTTAACAACCATTTGTGTTAGCTTATTCATCATTCAAATGTTTTTGGTTTTTGTAGAAATAAACTAATTTATTCAAAATCACAGTAAGGGAGATGAAACAAAAATAATTGATAAAATAAATTAGATATGTGTGGCGAACACTTAGTTAAAAATTTATAATTACCATATTTATATTGCTAATTAGGACACATCTAAGTGTCCAACACGTTTTATTCAAAAATAGTTCTTGCCAACTCTTCTTTGTATCACCTTACGCTTCGCTACGTTTGTTGATGTTCAGAAAGAGACTTTCGTCTTCGACCTACGCGATTAACATTCATTCTTTTGAGTCTGAGCAACACCTAATTGACATTGAACACATTAGGCATAAGTCTTTTTTGACGATACCACTATAAAGATATCTCTTCGTTTCTCACGATATTCACTAAGCTCAGACAATTCATTGCCATATACACATATGCTGTGTGCTATATACGAACCAATCATCGTACAGCTGGCAAAACGACTAATGAAAGAATATATATAGTTTTCTTCCGCCCACTGTATGAGGTCTTCCCCGTTAGCATTATTAATATTCCAAATAATAATCAAATTTCCAATTAAGAATAAACAATTCCAATTAACAATTGTATATATTAAGCCTTTTCAGAATTTCTCATTGTAAAAAAATATCTATTGCTTATTCGTCTAAAAAAAACTCTCCTGTGGCACGTTTTATGTATTTGTGCCTGTGTGATAAAGAGATATTCTATTGAAAAATTGGCTTTCGTTTTTCTAATAAAAACATTCCTTAGTTCCTGCAGGATATTATTTTTGTACTTGTGTAATATAATCAAAGGAACTTCTACTGTATTGTATTTTGAAATATTATACATCAAAACAAGTAATGTACATTATGTACTCCAGTGTTTTATGTTTCATCAAATGTTGAATATGTATCAATGGATAACTGTGAGATTTTCCTGCAAATGATATTTTCAGGGATTGATATCCAGGAAGACATTTACCTACATATATTTCTATACATATTCCAAAAGTATCTTTTTTCTGTTCTTCTCTTCATGGAACTTTCTCGCTTTATCTTAGAAGTTGGTTTTTCATGTATTTTTTTAGTGTTCTCTTTTCAATAAGCAATCAAGTTTGGTTGTGGAAAATAATGAGAAAAGGGGTCAGATATTTGTTCTGTCTTATTTCTTTTTTTTGTAGAGAAAAACTGCATGTTTCTCTTCCCACTACTATCTCACACTTAAGTTAAATCTATTTTAATACAGTGTTTTATCATAGAATTATTTTCTTAGCAAAATGTGACTAAGAGAATCAGTATCATCTCCATATCGTTTTATACTTCGAAATTCATTGAATGATGAACAAGTCTAATGAAGCGACATCCACAATATGTGAAGAAATGTTGGTAAAAACGCTCCTTATTAGCTAATAGAACAAGTTGTAACATATTAGTTTTTATTGAATTTCGCAAACATACACTTTGGTTTTGGTTTCTGTACAGAAACAGCTCCCTTAAAAATATTCAGACAGTAGAAACATTTCTGATTACTTTATTTAATAACAAGTACAAAATAAACTTATTCCCATGTTTTTACAGACATTTAAAGTGTTGTTAAGGGCTTCTGCTCCCCAGTCTTCATGTTGGTTTTTGAATTAAGATATTTTCAGATCCTACAGGAGATATTTGTTTCTACTTCTACTTTTAGCTGTAATGGAGTCATGCCCTTTCATAATCAATTTAACGAAAGAGTTAACATATTGCAGGTACAATAAACTATCATATTGATGAATACCTCATAATTGATTTTATCATCTAATAATCTCGTATGTTTTCTGTCATTTGAGGACTATGCCTGCATAAGACATTTCTGTTCTGTTATAAAAAACTTCTTGGAGTAGAGTCTTGTATGAAACACTATGATTCTGCTGGATATATTTGTACTTTTTGTAAGGAATTGTCAGAACTCATTTGTTTACATCTGCTTAGTAACACGTCTGTTCCTCTTAAATAGAATTGTCCTAAAGCACGCTCTTGTATCCAACCCTGAGATTTTCCTGGATATTTTTGTTGTTGTGTAGGACTATTAGCACGTTTTCTCTTGAATTAAACTCTTTATTAATATTTTATTAATCTTTCTTTAGTGCTAAAAGGAACTCTCCTGTGACACACAGAAGCCATTTTTATTAGTGATGTATTCTTAGAGAACTGACCATTTTAGCTCTTGTTGCAAGGAAACCTCAGATTTTTCTGAAAATTTTTTTGCTAGTTATAAATTATATTATCAACATGATATCTATCACATCATATTTTGAAATCCAATAAGTCAGAACAATATATATAAGCAATAAAACATTACAATACCTAACAAATTTGATATGTGTACCTTGATGCCTATGTTTGATTTTCTTGCAATGATGATTTCAGAAAGATCTAACATCCTACTCGTCTTTACATAAATCTATATAACACACTATGAAAGTATAAACATTTTGCTTCTCCTCGAGAAGATCTTACTTGAAATTGTGGTTGTTTCTCACCCATGGATTTTTTTCTTCTTCTGAGTAGGTCATTTGATTTGGTAATAGAAAATAATGACAGAAAGGGGCAGAGGTTAATATTTCTCCTTTTGGTAATGTTGGAGACCTGCACATTCCACATTACTGTAATTTATAGGCATGACATTTTGTTAAATTATCTAATCTATAGTGCATGCATTCCTCATGATCAATCAGATCAACTAAACTACATAAGAAATATCTATTGCTTTATTTAAAAAACAAAGAAATAACATACTCACCTAGAGCACATGTCATGCATGTATAAGATGTGCATGATAACTATGTTTTTTACTTACTAAATGATGTTACTGTAAATAATGTGTGGTGATGTCTGGTTTGGAATTGATAGATACATAATAATACTCTTTAAATTCCTTTACTTTGCTAACAGATTTTTAGCTACTATCATTGGCATTACTGTTTCTGTCTTTTTGAATATTGTCAGCCAACACAAGGCATTTCACGAAGCTTGCAGAAACAACTCTTTGTAAGTCTTGTTGTGGTGTAAAGTCAGGGCCCATTCTTTCATCAGACAGTCATAGTTTCTTTGCTGAACGTAATCATTCTGTGCATAGAAAGATAGTATTGTTATGTCCTTGATTCTATTTATGCGTGTTCTTGTTTACCCTTTCTATTTGAAGATTTTGTATCTCAGAAAGTTTTATTGCATATCTTTCATTCTTTTGTATCTCTTTATTCAGAAGAAAAATTCAGTTTCAACCTCCCTACTAGAAAGTGTTTATATTACAGTTGTTCTTCATTATATCACAATTTTTACGATCACACTAGTTAATTTAGTAAATACCTTTCGTTTAAGATCGTGTTTAACTAAGGGATTTTTGTTATTTGCTGAATGATCTTGCTCATCCTTTTATAATACATATATTAATAAACCTTGTGTTTTCATTCTAATTGCTGTTTTGGTGACATATTTTCAAGTCCTTTTTTATCTAACATAAGTTAAGATGTGTTTTTGGAGAGTAGTGTGATTGTCACTTGAGTTGTTGAAACATCATCTGCTGTTGACATATGCTGTGAGAATTGATTTAGCATTTCCCTTTCAAGAAAACTGGCAGCACTTTCAGTGAGTGTACTCCGTAACTGCGCAATGTATTATTGAATGAAGTCATTGAGTTACATTAAGTGGATGTGATGGCCATCATTTTCACGTCAAACTGTGAAGATGCCTGATGTCCTTATATCATATAGGGGTGACTTGATTTACAGATATTAGAGATCTTTATAAAATCTTTTATCAATATCTCCGCCGGTCTAATACAATGGATATAGTTAAATTGTCGGTGTTATTTTATCATGGTACATTCTAAAATTCTTATATAATTTTATAACAACAATTTACACATAAACTTATAGGAAAGTATTAAGTGTCAAAGGAAATTCCTTTCATAATATAAAATTATGTTTAACGTAAAGATTAAAGATAGATATTTGAAGAAACACAAAATAGCATGTAAATTTATGAATGTTTCCATAGATGATAGTAGGCCTACATTGTGGGATGAACCAATATCCAAGAAATAATTTTCCACACATTCTCTAATTATATCTTTTTGCCGATCCACCTTTAGTTGTACCTACTCATTTTGTATGTTGTGATTCTTTCTCATGCTATTCCCTCACTCAAAATGTCAATATTTTTTATAAAAATCGCTTTCAATTAAATTCGGAATTACAGCAAAAGCTTACCCATCAACAGGTAATTCGTTACGTCTTATTTCCATTTAGCCATTTTTGGGCATTAAGCCTGTATGCAATGAAGTAACACTCTGTTAAATTATTTGTTGTTTGTGACGTAACGTCTCAGTCCCTTTTGCCAGGGGTTCAGCGTTGTTTGTTAACCGAAGTTCCTAGACGGTCGTCCCACTGGTAGTCCATGGTGTCCCGAATTGCTTAACTTTCCTGCCTTCGCGGAGTGTAGTTAAGCAATTCAGCTAAGGACTCCGGCATCTCGTTAATATCTTCTAGTTGAATAGAATATTTTAAAATATTGATCATTCCAATGAGCATCGCATTGCTGACCTTGACAATAAAATGTTGAGGATGATGCTAAATTATTTTTAAAATTCACGTCCACAACATTATTTGAAGCATCAACTTTTTTAAAGACTGAGTCCTGAGACATACTTTTTGAAAGATTGAGTACCCTGACGAATGGTGCTGCTCTGAAGCGAAACAACAGTCGAAAAATAGACGTCATAGCCTCCAGAGTACGTGTGTGCTGCCGTCTTTAGCGCCGTGGCCCTGTCGAATTTCCGTATTGTCTCTTGAAGAGTCGGTGTTTTGTTATACTTAGCTATATTCTCAGAAGAATATTCTGCGTTTTTGTGAACGGAATCCAAAAATCAGCAAAAATTGGAGATTTATGTTAAGCGTCGTAGTTGAAGCCCAGCTTTAAGCACTCGAATTATTCATTTTATTCAGGATAAGTGGGGATCACAGGGAATCAAATGCCATCTCTCCTGGTTGCGAAATCAGCGACGCGGAAGACTCATATTGAGATTCCTTCAGTACCATTGTCCGATGTTAAAGCTTTTTTGAAACGATCCATAATTAGAGCGTGGCAAACACAGTAGCACAATTGAACTTTTAAACAAAGTGTGATAAAGGATTCTGTAAATCCCTGGCGTTCCTCAGCCGATCGGCTAGGCGTGAGGAAGTTAATTTAACCCGTCTTTAACCGGACACAGCTAATTTTTCTCATGTTATCCTCCTTCGAGGCGAATCTTCCCCTACATGTGATTCGTGTAGGATCGTTCTTACTTTGGAACGCGCCCTCCTGCATTGTACGAAATTCGATGGCAGTCGGCAAAGACATGGCCTGGGCAACGTCTTACAGGAGGTGCTCGGCGCGTGCTAACTGGCACCGTATTTCGCGCTCTCAAAGCTTTTTTGTTTTTTGAGAGTAAGCGGAATGGGATTAATTTTTATATATATGTTTTTTCAGCCCCTTTTCAGCCAGCTTTCTGCTTATTATAAATATTTTTGTTCGTTTTTTAGTCTTGACCTTTTGCTGTCCACTTATATACTTATTCAGGCCTTCCTTGTAGGCAAAATACCGCTTTTAATCAGCGAGTAAGTTTCTTTTGCAACAAACCTTTTATTCAATCAATTTAAGTTTTTTAGAATTACTTTTTAATAGGCGTCAATGACCTCAGAAATTGAATCTCTTTCTAAACCTCCATCAATCAATCGGATATCTCTTCTCTTCTCTACCTCGTTCTTTTAACACTTCTGAACCCGTAAGTTTAACTGGCACTGTATATATATATATATATATATATATATATATATATATATATATATATATATATATATATATAAGAATGCATTTAAGTTTCTTTAAGTTTATATTTACATCATGCTTACATTTAAAACACATTTATAAACAAATTATAACTAATACTAAATAAATAAAAAATTTGAGCCTTACATTCAATCAATATAAAATTAGCTGTAGTCTAATATATGCACAATTATTAATATTACATATACCTTTATTAAAACTGCAATTTGCTAATACCCGATTGCAGTTAAATAACAATAATAACAATATTATTAATAACAATAAGAATAAATGGGTACTGTACAAGCCGAAGATGCAATAATCATACTATTACTAATATTAAGTATTATAACAATTATTTCAACTCTGTCATGATATCCAATAATTATGTGTTGGTGATGCTAAAATTTAATACAAGCTACAAGTCATAGAATTTTTGGATGTCAAATACTTTTAAAGGGTCCACGTCTGAATTCCCGTAATGATAAGGTTTTGTGAAATGCGACTTCTTTTGACTATCTTCTCCGATAGACCAGTGAGATTGTGAAACGCTCTCTTAGTGTGGCTAACGCTTCTTCTAACAAGATTCGAAAGAGGAATCCACTGAGAGATGTTTTGCTACTGTGTGTAGCGTGCATGTAAACAAATTTTATTCTTTTGACAAAAAAGGGTTTAATGCTTTCTATGATAAGATTTGCAACTTTTTCCACAAAAATTTTAACTTCTGGCTTCTACACAAAATGTGTTGCTATCTATTGTCAAAGTCTAAAAAATTATGGATTTCGAAGTTTTTGAATAATTTTACAATGCCTAAATCTTAAGAGATGATACATTTTATTTTATCATTGTTTAATTAACATTCTCTTGTAATATAACTGATACTAAGGAAATATTTATAAAATTTATGCGGCTGAAAAAATGGAATCTTATTCATTTTATAAACATCCTGACTGAAGAATATGCGAATAATTTTAGAGAAGAATGCTCAATGTAAGAACGTAAACTGATCGATGAAGTTTGAGTAGTAATAATACTACAGTCTCAAAGGAATCAAGAACTCGAATAAAAAGGCCATTCTTGTCTATTTTCTTTCATTCGTTGCTGAGAATATATTTGTGCTATCTGGGCGACGAGTACAAGCTTCTCTTAACGGACCTTTCCCACCATACAGAGAATCAGAAATACATACACATTTGAATAACCGCTAAATGTGCGAAATATCAGTTCATAAACAGTTCACAAGAGACAACAATAAACTACTCAAATGGCTGGGATGTAGCATGATATTGCTCAGCGTCTTTTCCGAAAAGAACTTTTAAATGGAAACTTTCCTGTATTTTTCTCAATGCAGCAAATTTAATTTTTAAAGACATGTAACTGAACAGGAAGATGTTCATTCTTATTTCGTATCTTCACTGCAACAGGTGAATGCTTGTAACCTTCGTTTACAGTTCCACTTTAACCCGTACCAATACTTTAGCAAATCAGCCTTTCTGGAAATAGTAATAACCAGTTCTGCAGCTTCTCGCGAACTCAGCACACGATTACCTTAGTGCCTTCGCATTGCAACATACATAAGCTTCAGGGAATACTCGCTCTTTTCGACAGTCACATGATACTGTTTTCACCCATTTGCTTTCCTGTATTCTTCTCTGCCTTGTTCTGGTGTTTTTTCTTTGTTATTTCAAAAACATTATGTCGGGCCCTCATTTACGAGTACCGATGTTGCATGCTCAGTTAACTTAATGACTTTACAACCATTTATTGTTATATTACGATCTGAGAACAACTGTGTTAAAAGTTGTATTTATGATTAATCTTCTTGTTTTCATACTCTAATAGCTTACCAGAACCACATAATCCACTTACTAATTAAGATCTACTCAATAATAAAGGATTGAATTATTCAGTCTGTACTGTTCTTGTAAACATACGTGTATATACTCTTATTTTCTTGGGACGCAATATTTCCAAAACAATTGGATTTACTTTTTTAGTATATAATGTAGAAAAACAGTTAATAACTGCGTGACATACTAAGGGGAAAATTGCAATCTTTTCAGGGTTTCTTTAACTATGGAATCTCTCCCCTAACACACACTTACCAAATTGAATAATGAATTTAGAAAGAAAAGAGCGTTTTTGGCAAGAATGTGTGAGCTGATATACTCTCCCGTGTAAAAAAAAACGATTTGCAAAGGAAATCAGATTCATATTTCGGCTATTATCACTTGTTTCTTTGTGTCGGAATCGACTTACTGCCGCAAAAAAGCGGAGAACGACTTTATTTAAATTAAGTAACCCGCGGAGCTCAAGAAATTTCCACAAATAGTGAAGCTACATTTATGTTCAGAAACAAAAGAAAGGGCCATCTGGGAATAATCTAAAAAGATCAGATAAACTGGAAGAATACCCGATAGCAATAGGGGCCATTAATCCAGAAGTATCGATTTCGACCCATGGAACAAGAGTGTATTATTGTGTCTACTACTGCTGACAGGCATATGAATGTATTACAATTCTGAATTGCATAACCTCCGAACTCATGCTAGAGAATACAAAGTGTGACTACTACTTGTTTCTGTCCTTTTGTTGCTTGAGCTAGGGATTTTTAGTTTCAAATGATGGGTGACGTCAATGTGATATTTGTTTTGGATGTGATAACCAAAACGATGTGCTTAGTCATGAAGATGGAGTTTGCAAGCTGCCTGTAAAAGATACAGGATTCTGAGTAAGGAAATACTTAAAATTATCTAGCTAATGTACTAGTAGTCATAAAACAGGAAAGAGATACTAATTATAGATATATATCCGAATTAGTTCGATAAAGTAATAGGAAAATTTAACAAAGTTATACGAAAATGTCATGTGACCATTACTAGTTGGCTGTTCTCTACAAGTAGCATTGGGAATTTACAGTTTAATAAGAAAATACTAAGTAAATGAATTGTATGCCATTCGCCTTTTGTAGTCACAGCCAGTCGCGGCTCGTGTTTTTGTAAATAGGGAAGGCTGCAAATGCATTGCATTATAATGCATTGCATGCATTATATTTCTATACATAATCGCTGCCGATACAGGCATAACGGAGTAGCGCTCCTATCGCAAAATGGGAAATCTAGTTGATGCTGAATGCTACTCGCTGAGTTGCATAGTAATTCAATGTGGTGAGCACGCCATTCTTCAGATCCTACGCCCCCATCCTTGAAGGCTGCTTGGGCGCAGCCTTCGTCCGCCGGTAAGCTTGTGCAGTGAATGCATGACGTCACGCCTCGTTTTACACAGGCCGTATGGCGGAATGAAGTGGGAGCCTAACGCTTTTGTCTTCCCTGTCAACAGCTTCAAATGCCTTACGGACGACTGTTATCGAACACACAAACATTTTGTTACGATTGTTGCATAATGTAACTCAGAAAGACGTTATTAATAAATAAATACATTTATAAATATATTTTTAAATTTTATTTTGGCGGCGATTTATACAGGAGAGGCTCCGCCTTACAGCCTTTAATGACGAGCCGCGCCTGGTCACACATTTTTCTTACAATCGTGTTACCTCCTTCATTTTTCCATGTCAGGGTTTTGTAATATTTTGTGGAAATGTACTCCGAAATATTAATAGTTTCAAATGATGGGTGACGTGTATGTGATATAGCTCTTCGATGTGAAAACCAAAACGATGTGCCTGGTCGCGAAGATGGAGTTTGCAAGATGCCTGTAAAAGATGTAGGATTCTGAGTAAGAAAATAGTAATAACTATCTAGCTAATGTACTAGCAGTCACACAGGAGGAAAGCGATACTAATTATAGATGTATGTCCTGAGATAGTTGAACAAAGGTATACGAAAATGTGCCTTAACCAGTACTAGTTTGCTGTGCTCTACAAGTAACATTGAGAATTTACAGTTTAATAAAAAAATACTAAGTGAAAGAATTGTATAGTCACACCAATTTTCTTTACAATAGTTTTTGGAAATGTACTCCGAAACTCTAATTGTTTCTTTGCCATTTCGGTGATTGTATTCCACCTCTCGGGAATATATAATATGATGTGACAGCACGTACCAAGAATTCTCTAGCAGAGATGGGTAAGACATTCTCTACAGTGATACCATAAAAGAGGGTGACTTTGTTCTCTCAATTCCGTTTTTGGTCTTCCAATCCCTTTTTGTTTGTAGGTTTGCAATAATGTGTAATACGTCCTATATTTTATTTGGTATATATTTTTTAAATTGTTACGTCTACATTGATGCAACGGGTCTCCAAGCCCCGACAAGTGCAATGAGCGCTTTGTCTGATGAGTTTGCCTGTTTAATTCGTGGTCTTAGGAGTAATCTTCCGTTAATCATTATAGTCATCATCGCTGAGAAAACATGTCGGAGTCAATTGTCTAGAGGATTGCCAGGTAGCAACTCCGCGTATGTGCCTCTTCCATTACTTCGTCACCCCAAGCTGCCAGGACTAGGAAGGAATTAGAATGCGTGTAGGGTTTAGGATGCTTCAAAGTGGTTTATCTGGCTCCTGTAAAAAAGGAAAACTTATTTTGTTGAAACAAATTTCAGATGAGATCCGAGAATTGAATATTTGTATGTGAAAGGCGAGCGACTACTTTTTTTTTTTGTTTTTGAAGGGGGGAGTGTGAAACATTTTATTTCCAAAATTTAATTTGAGTTTATAATAAGTGGTGCTTTTCTTATTCTCAAACTCTTCATAAGTATAAAACATAATAACATAATTCACTAGATTTCATAGCTTTCTCCATCTTAGAACATTTTCTACATTCTGAATCCACGAGGGACCAGCAGTCATTTCATTATTGTATTATGAATTTCTGGATGTCGCTCCTGCAAGTCGTACACGACCACAAACATGAATAACAGTTACGATTATGGCTCATTTTTAGGTTTATATTTTTAAGATTATATATTTTTGTTCTATCAATCATCCTTTTTTTCAGACCGTTAAGGCACAGTTATTTTAACAATTTTTTGCCAGTTACAATTATAAAAGAATGAATTTCCTCTTTCCCTTTTGACATCACTTAACAGATACACGATTATTATCACTGTTTGCTTACCACCATATTAGTGTCCAGCCACATCAGATTGACGCTTGCTTCCACTAGTTTGTAATGCTATTAAATCACTTAATAGTGCTTTTTGGTTATGACCCTAGTACTTTACACCCCATCATTTCTTTTCTGCTGCGTATACGTTTGATTTTACTTCAGTATGACAAGCATTTCCGACGGAGTATGTTCGCGCAAGGGTCATGTGGTGTGTAGGTTCTGTCCAAGCGAAGGGATCTTTTAATTGCCCAAGATGTTATTAGCACTTGTACTTTCTGCGGAGATGTCAAAGACCGACATCTCTATGATATAGAAATTACTTGTAGATGTTGGGGCGCCTGACTGTTTGATGTGTGAGTGGGGGAAGCTGGTGTGTTTTTTTGCCAAGTGTGTGTGAGATTTGTAAAGACTCACCAAGTGTTGTTGCTGTTGTCTTTGTTTCGCGCGTTTTTCCTTCTCTTCTCTGAATGTAGTCATTGACAACTGCTTTCCTTTACGGGCATCGTTGGATTGATGGAACAAAGTGATTCTGAGAGACTTTTTATTCACACGCGTCAGAAACAAATAAATCTGTCGGCAATGCACGTAAAGAAGAAGTGCCATCATTGCACGTTTTCTCGATGCCTGTAATTTTTACCCTAGCCCGTGTACTCAAGTGTGTTAAATTATAAACACAGGAAAGAGCAAGCAATTTTGGTAAGATATGATAATAAAATAATCTTTGTTTCTGAGTAATGATGACCATTAGCGACCACAAATGGCCCATACACTTCGGCTTTTATTCTTTATCATGCAGGTGAGGTATTCGAGTGGAAATCAACTAGTGCTTTTCTCTGGGCCACCACCGGACAATTCATTGAGAAGTACAGGAAAGGGATCTTGTAGAGACATGTGAAAAGTGACGACATTCGATGCGTACTCTTCCAGTCTCACTAGAGCGAAAGTTATTAAAATGTAACAGAAGCACCCGAAAACAAAGCTCAGGAATTAAAAGTACCAGATCGATCGAGCACTCGAGGCTTAGATGGCCATTTTTGCTTTTCTTCACTTTTCTTCTCTTCTCATAACAGGACCTTCTCACTTCGTATCTTTTAAGTCTCTTCTCATGTATTTTCTTTCAGTTTCTTTTTTACAAGCGATCTGAATTGGTTATGCAAAATAATCTCAAAGAGGGGTAGATTATTCCTGTCTTTTTTTAAATACGACAGAGTGCTGTTCCTCCGCATCACATTAATGAAGCACCATTATGAACAAAATTTCTATAAAATTGTATTTGGAATCAAACCAAATTATGTTCATATATTACAAATACGATATTATTTAAATAAGTACGTTGATTGTGTAGTAAATATGTTTCTCAGATATTTTATTTATATATCGTATTTCGCAAGAGGAACTGAAATACGACAGGTCATTGAGCTCTGTAAATGTACACGCATGCTCCAAGCATACCATTTTTTCTTCTCTTCATTTTTCTTCTTCTCCTCCCGGAGACACTGCCCCTAAGTCACACTGACCTTGTGGGCGAGATTTGTGTGCTCCAATGAATCCGAGGGCATTACAGGGGTAGTATTGCTGGTGATTTGGTGAATAGATCAGCTGTTACCGGTGGGGTCACCCATGCTGTACGGCCCTCGGTTAAGGGTTCAGATGAAGGGTTGTATCACAACGATCAGTCTGTCCTTTTTCTTCAATCAACCTTCAAATCCATTCTAAATATCCTTCTTATTCCCCCGCATGCAATACTGATCGTCACGGTGGTTACCATTCTAGTGTGGCATGGTTCTACTTACTTTGTGCTACACTTCTTTGATCTTTCTATTAGGTGTCTCTTGACCCCTTGTGTTTTCAACCCTGGTGCTATTAGGTTACGAGGGCTAGGGAGTCATTCACTTTCATTATTTCTTTTATTCTTTTCACTTTCATTTTTCTTCAGTTTCAATGTACTTGTCTCTTACCGACACTTTGTCTTATCTTCTTAATAATTATCCAAGCCAAGTTGTGTAGCGACCCTTTCCGAGGGATAGAAGTGACGCTGGGCGTATCCGCGTGTGCAACGGAGCCTCTGGGATACCAGGCGACCACCCACAGAAATTAGCCTCACCTATTCATGCGGGGTTCTGAATAGGTGCATACTTAATTCCTAGCTACTCGTTTGAGAAAGATTGATAAGAAACAAGAAACAACACTCAACCAAAACAGAAAACTGAAAAAAAATACAAAAAAGAAGGCACTGATGATACATTGGCAACTAAAGAAAATCACACCCTAGGCAGTAACACGTGGAAAAATTTGGAAAATCCACCCTCGGAAGCCACTCTTAAAGATTCTGAAGAAGGCGTAATATTGATACAACAAAACAGACAAATCAATCAAAAAGGTCAAAAATATTATAAGTTATGGAGAAAAGCTGTTCAAGAAAATCGCCAAATGAATGATACAATGGAAAAAATGCAAAAACATATAAGAGAGTTAAAAAAATTAAATACAATCTGTGGGGTTAAAAATTGATGGTAATATAATCATCAATGAAGTGCAAACCAGTGCTTACTGCACAGATGAAGAATTAGGTGAAGAAACAAAATGGATAAGAGTTGAAAGTAAAACGAAGAACAGAAAAATGAATACCTCTCCCTCACTAATGATACAAAGAAATTTGATTACTCCAACATCTTCCGCAGCTCATTGTTCCATCAACAACACTAAATCCCACCCCGTATGGTGTCGGGGGTTTTAGTAGAATAGCACCACGGGACCTCCCCCTGTTGTAGAAGGCGACTAATCGGAGCAGCTGTCCGCTGTCCCTCCCCTAAACATCCTGTCATCCCCACAACTTCGTGTGTCATTGCTTCCACTTACTTGTGGCACACTTCTGTTTTCTATCCTGTAGGCTAATCTTCGTATCAGCCAACTCTTGTGTTTCCGACCCCGACGCTATTAGGTTGCGAGGGCTAGGGAGTCATTTCTATCTTACTCTTCTATTCTAATCATATTCTTCACTGTCTCTCCCTTATCTTCTCCCGTTTCTTTGTAGCTGGCGGTAGCTGAAAAACGCGGGGGAGTAAACCCTGTACAAAATCCCGGTCCTCCAGGTTGGGGGTTGGACGGTGGTCTAACAACCCTTCTCCAGAGAAAAAAATACTGTTCAGAAACTCGAAGAAAAATGCCGGACTGTTTTTGGAAGACAACATATCAAATGGAAAAAGGATATGATTCTGGGAACTTGGAATGTGAGGAGCTTGTTTAAACAGGGTGCATTGGCAATTTTGAAAGAGGAGCTAGCTAAATATAAAATTTCGATAGCTGCTTTACAAGAAATTAGATGGACAGGGAAAGGAATGCTGGACTCAGGCGATTACACAGTATGTTACAGTGGTCATGAAAGATTGGCAGAATTTGGTACAGGATTTTTAATCCACAAAAGTGTTAAACATCTTATCATTAAATTTAATCCAGTAAACGAAAGATTATGCTCTATTAGAATCAAAGGGAAATTTACTAACATAACAGTTATTAGTGTGCATGCACCTACAGAAGATAAGGAAGATATTGAAAAAGAAAATTTCTATTGTCAGTTAAGTAATTTGTACTTAAAATGTCCAAAATATGACATTAAACTCATTATGGTTGATTTCAATGCAAAAATAGGTAATGATCATATAATGACCCAGTTTGTAGGGCGGGATACACCCCACACCATTACTAATGGAAATGGATGGAATCTATTCGACTTTGCATCAACCAAGAAAATGGTTATAAGCAGTACAACCTTCCCTCACAAGAAGGTACATCTGGAAACATGGAGATCGCCAGATGGGGTAACACGTAATCAGATAGATCATGTACTAATTGATAGTAGATACACCAGTAATATCACGGATGTAAGAGCATATAGAGGTGCTGATTGTGATAGTGACCACTACCTGGTGGTGGTGAGATTACGACAGCGAATATCCTCAGTTGGTAGGACTAAAGGACAAAGAATTAAAAGAATTGATGTTGAGAAATTAAAAAATGGAATTATAGCAAGGGATTATAGAGTAAGCGTAGAAAACACACTGAAGGAACTACCAGAATATCAGGAAGAGGATAGTGTTGAAAAAATATGGGGCGGTATTAAAAATTCCGTAATTGAAGTATCCCAAAATATATTGGGAAAACAGAAATGGAATAAAAGAAACAACTGGTTTGATGAAGAATGTAAAATGGCTTTGGAAAACAGGAATAAAGCACGCAAAAAATGCTACAAAGAGCAACACGATGTAATTCTTACAATTACAAAGAAGCAAGAAAACTGGCAAAAAATATTTGTAAAAAGAAAAAAAAATTATATGAAGAACAAAAACTTGAGGAATTGCAGGATAAGTTTAGAAACAATGATAGCCGAAAGTTTTATGAAGGAATAAGAAATATAAAAGAGGGTTTCCGCCCACGAACAAGTTTTTGTAGAAATAAAGATGGAGATCTAGTAGGTGGAGAGAATGATGTGTTAAATACATGGAAAAACTATTTTGAAGTGCTACTGAACCCCCAGCAGGAGGAACGAACTCCTGAACAGAAAGTGATTTACTATGGACCTGAGCAATCATAACCACCACCAACATTTCAAGAAATAATGAAAGCAATAAGAAATATGAAGGGAAATCGAGCACCAGGAGAAGATATGATCACAGCAGAGCTGATTAAATTTGGAGGCAGACAGCTGTGGAAACACATTCATTATCTATGCCAAAAAATTTGGGAGACGGAAATAATACCAAAGGAATGGAGCTCTGCAATAATTTGCCCTGTCTACAAGAGTGGTGATAAACTAAATTGTATGAATTACCGTGGAATATCGCTCCTAATACAACATAAATTATTCACAACTGTATTATCATGGCGGCTGGAACCATATGTGGAGGATTGCCTTGGAGATTATCAGTGCGGATTTAGGAAATATAGGTCTACCACTGATCAAATCTACACACTGAGAACAATTGTAGAGAAAACATGGGAACAGAATATCGAAATACATCAGTTATATATTGATTTTAAACAAGCCTATGACTGTGTTAATAGGAAACAACTCCTACAAATAATGATAGAATTTGGTTTCCCAAGTAAATTGCAAAGGCTAGTCAAAATGACTTTAAAAAACACAACAAACAAAGTTAAAGTACAAAACATGCTATCAGAAAGTTTCGAAACTATGACTGGTCTTCGTCAGGGTGATTCACTATCCACACAACTATTTAATATATGCTTGGAAAAAGTAATCAGAGCCGTCAAAATAAATCCTAGAGGTACAATATTTAATAGAACTGTACAACTTTTAGCATACGCAGATGATGTTGTTATCTTAAGCAGAACCCAGAAATTCCTCACAGAAAGTGTAGAAGAATTAATAACAGCTGCTAATGTAATCGGTCTTAAAATTAACTGCAGTAAAAGTAAGTATATGATTAATCGGAAAAAGAATGAACCACCCTCAAACTTTGAAATAGGTAAAGAGAAATATGAAAGAGTAGAAGTATTCAAATATTTGGGATCTCTCATTACTTCCACAAATAGTATAGAAATGGAAATAAAAGCACGAATGACCTCAGCCAATAAGTGTTTCAGAGCACTAAGATATGTATTAAGGAAAAGAAATATACATAGATACCTCAAGATCCAAGTATATAAGACTGTTATAAGACCAGTAATATTGTATGGTGCCGAGTGTTGGACATTAACAAATAGACTTGAATGTATGCTGATGTCCTGGGAGAGGAAAATCTTAAGGTGCATTTTCGGCCCCACATGTGAAAATGGGCATTGGAGGATAAAGAGTAATTTAGAACTCACCAATATGTTTAAAACAACAGATATTGTTGCAGAAATTAAGGTCAGAAGACTACAATGGCTCGGACATCTATTACGAATGGAAGAAGAAAGAACCCCAAAAATTATTTTCTGTAAAGAACCCGAAGGAAGAAGAAAGAAAGGAAGACCCCGTTTAAGATGGCTGGATGATGTGGAGATGGATCTGAGAGTGATGGGAGTGAGGGGGTGGAGAAGAAAGGCAAAAGAGAGAAGTGAATGGGCATTGATCGTTCGAGACGCCAAGGCTAATCTTAAAGGGCCGTAGTGCGACAGAAGAAGAAGAATATAATCATCAATGACGTGCAAACCAGTGCTTACTGCACAGATGAAGAATTAGGTGACGAATTGTTTACTTTCACTAATTTGTAATGCTATTAAATCAATTAATATTTCTTTTTGATTATGACCCTAGTACTTTACACCCCATCATTTCTTTTCTGCTGCGTATACGTTTGATTTTACTTCAGTACGACAAGCATTTCCGATGCAGTATGTTCGCGCAAGAGACATAACATGATGTGTAGATTCTGTCCAAGCGAAGGGATCGTAGAATTGCGCAAGATGTAATTTGCACATGTACTTTCTGCGGAAATGTCAAAGTCCGATGCAATAGAAGTTGGGGCGCCTGACTGTTCGATGTGTGAGTGGGGGAAGCTGGTGTGTTTGTTTTCCTCAGGTGCGTGTGAGGTTTGTAACGACTCGCCAAGTGTTGTTGCTCTTGTCTTTGTTTTGCGCGCGTTTGAAAGCGAGAAGAGTCCAGCAGCTCCTTGTTGCTCTGATGTGGCTGTCTGCCGAGAGGTGGCAGCAAATGTTTCAGAGACAGACACGTTCATCTATTAAAGCTATTGAATGAACTTATTGCCTTAGGATGTTACACGTATGGACTTAAGACCCGTCCAGATATTTATATCCAGGACATTAGTTTTATGTTGCTGGTGCAGTAGTGGATTCAGTTGTCCGTTGATCCGATTACCGAACCGCGTTGCGATTACCGAAAGTTCAGTGTTTGTTCTTTGTTTGGCATGCGACTATTGGGTAGATAGGTTGCATGCAAATCACACATACATAAGGCACTTGAATCGAGCTTGTTGCATAAGAGTTTTCGAGGATGCAAGTCAACGTCGTTTCAAATAACATTATAAAGTTTTTCTTCCCTATCAAGGACACTTTCACTTCAATGCATTTCGTTACGCTGTAACACCTTTTCAGAATTCAACAAAGAACTTTTTTTTATTTGATTATCCTCGACAATATTCGTGAGTTTTACCAGTTTTTAAAACTTAATTACCGAAACTAATGGTTTCGTTTATACCACAGATTATTCATCAGTCGGCGTAATGAATGCATCAACTGATCGTAACCTAATGTATGGGAGAAGATTTGTGACACCCATAAACACAATGCTTGAAACAGTCAGTTCTTCTTTGCAGAAAACTCATGGCTGCAAGTAAGCATCTAATTATTCCTCTTGTAAAGTTCAAAAAGTGAATTCTGCAACACTTTGATGTTTAGAACCCAAATGATCAGCGTGAACTAATTTCACACCCAGTTGGTAACTTTCATTTGCAATTCGATATCACATATGTCTCATCTACTGCTGTCACATCCATTCATAATTTTTAGTGGTCTGTCAGTCATTCTATTCCAACTCCATTTCAGCCCGCCATTATCAGAAATAATTGTCTTCCTCGACTTTCTGACACAAAATAGTAAATTTTTGTAACCGTTTCCAATTAGAAGTAGACATAAGAAAAAAGGACTTTGTCTTTAGCTTCTGGCTTTAAAGGACGCCAGAGGTTTGTGTGCCTTGTCTTCACCATCTTCTCTCTTTTCTACAAGCATATTTTATTTTCGCGCGGAAGGTTTATACTTAGGGAATTTCTCCTGGCGCCGTACAAGTTTCTTCCATCATCTTTGTAATATATTGCAATTTCTGTTATTGGGTGCGCTTGAAATTCTTGTTTTTTCTTGTCTTTCTAATATCATCTTATTTTTGGGAATTCTGTACTGCTGGTGCGAAGGAGGGCCCAAATCTGAACCAAGGAAGAGGTCCGTAGTGATTAATAGAACAGTGCACTTGGTGTCGCCACCCTCCCAGCTCCGGCGGTTTAGATAATATTTGTGCTACAATGAGAATGATACAGACGATTAGCGTGACACCTGCGCTATGACGCGCAGCGCTGCCAAAATAAAGATAGGCCCCATGATTTGTTTTGTCCCTGCTTGCAGAAACGTCACAAGATCAAATTGGAAAGGTATCTCACTAAATGATGTCAATATTCCATACACTGTGGCTGTGCTATCTCAAAACAGTAGTTTCTCTGTGGTCTCGTGGGAGCGATTTTTCTTACTTCCATAGGCATAAATAGAATGAGAAAAGTATAATAAGTGTATTGTTTTAATATATCAAATGTAGTTAAGTAGCACTATTTTATTATTATGGAGACACGTCTCAATAGGAATTAAATAGTCCGCCTTCGCGCAATTAATATCGGTGCGATCTCAACTTTCTTGTTAGTCCGACGTAAGCGAATGTTTTAGAATAGGGCGCATCCCGGAATACGGCATTGCCGTCTTGTAGCTGATGTATGCTAGAGAAAGGATGCACCTGGAAGTACTGATAGATGGGTGGGAGCAGCGTGTTGGTATTAAGATTTCGCTCAGTAGAGTCCGTGCATATTAGGTAAGCTAAGAACATAGATTAATTGATCGATTTTGTAAATTAGTTTTGTTGATTGCAAATATGTATTTTTAAATTATTTTTCCTGAGCACATTTTTATCCTTCTTACCGAAATACAAGTTTTCGTAGACAAGAATGCAGATCATGTTCCTGCGCAATTGCGAGTACGTTAAAAGCTATTGTTTGATGTCATTTAAGAGATAGTTGTTTGAGAATTAAAAAAAGAATCATTGTTGCGTTAATCCAAGAAGATATTGTATCGTTAGTCTAGTATGACTACTGATCAAATGCTGACGATTACATTCTCAGATGTAATGCGATTCAGAATCATATTTAGAACCGCAAATTAAGTGGCCATGATAAAAAAGCTGCTGTGTATGTGAAATTGTGAGGTAATTGCTAACAAGAGATATTGTTAGAAAAACTTCAGTCGTATTATCAGTTGACCGTTGTACAAATTATATCACTAGGTGATTTCGGCACGAGTAAGAATCTTATGAAAGAGCGAAGGTTATATTTACAGTCAAGATATTTTCTAGAAATAGTGGGTGAGGTCTAAACACAAGTAATTGCACAGGGCGATCAGAGGCCTGAGAACAATGTAGAGTTTCAAACATGATTGAAAGTGAATGTGTGCGTTCACCTGCGTAGTTTAAAGCAAGCGCGAACCGCTCTTTTCGTAGAACACGCTAGAAATGTTTTCAATCGTCACGAAAACGGCGGCTAGATTCTGATTGACCAGCCTCCCACATACAAGAGCGGCCCAAAAGATTCCTCGCGGAGTCCGACGCCAAACGCGGGAGTGATTGCTATTCTTAACGCGCGTTGAAGTCTCCCGGAACGACACTTAGATACCAATCCGTTCCAATCCTTTTCGAATCTCGGAACGGCTCTCAGAAACAACGATTGGTTTTGACGCTACTATCTCTCTGGCAGTCTTTCGACCTGGATTCTGTCCCGAACAGCCCGTTCCCGCAGCCGCCGCAATTAGCATTAGAGGCCTCCGATCTGTCCCCTGCCTCTGTTTTCACGCTCACGGACTCAGCGCCGTCTGTATATCGTAGAGAAGCTCACATACTAAGCAATTTCAGTCGTGATTACGTCTGGCAAAATGTCCCATTTAAATAACATATCACTCTCGGGTAACATTCTCTTAGGCAAAATATGTAATATTCCTCTTTCCCCTCCTTTGTTTTCTTTCACGCTCCTATGATGAAATTTTCCCGCTTGAGGGAAATTGCTGGATCTGATGGAATTGCAAAAGAAACCAAGGGAGATATAAAGGCTAAAAGAGTAAACTCTTCCAATGTAGACTGTGAATTGGAAATGTGATGTATAAAATTTCTTCACTTAATAGAACACTCGTTCTACTGGACAATGGAAATAAAATATTTTTACCAATCACTTTGAAATCAAATAGTTTTGCATTGTCCACTCTATTTTCTCAGAAAGAAGAGATTCATAAAAGTAGTATCCAGAGTTAGACAACTTTTTGAAATGGTATTGGAAAATTCTTATTGAGAAACCGGGAGCTGTGGGTACGTGCATCAACTGATATCATTGCAGCGCCTATGACTGGGAGGTCCTTGGTTCCAGTTCTGACGGCGACAGGATTATCGACACTAGCTTTTTAGCTAGGGCGTATTCAGTCGCTGTCTGGAGGAGAATTCTTGGGGCCGGTTGCTCTCATAGGTAGTTTTCCGTGGTTTCTCTGATGAACACCAGGAGAATGCCGGAGGAGTACCCTAAAAAACGGGCCACGGACCGCGCGCGATCTGTCCTTTATCTTCCTTGTCCTATCCTCGTCCCTTACGCATTTACACTAACATGCCTACACTACCACACATGCCGGGACACTGGTCGGGTAATTAGAACGTGTCCCGGCTGGGGCGGTTCCCCGGTGGTGGGAGGTACCGGGTTGGGGAAAATCTCGATAGTCGACGGTAGCTCTGTGCCCGATTTCGCCATCCAGTGGGGGAAAGTCCCCGCCATTTCCTGATGAAAACACGTGCACTACACTTACGGGACTAAATGACTTCGGTAGTTGACGCGCCCGGAATCACAAACAATATTATTGAGAGTATTGGGTGTTGGGTGTCAGTCTCCAGTGTTTTATCGTAGGGTCAGAAATTTTCATTTCGCTTCCGTTTGAGTTGTCCTATTTTTCGTCGAATTCAATGAACTCATTGTGAAGTGTTATCTATACGATTTCAACTCTTTTTGAGTCTCTCTCATCTATTAAAATACGTACTATAAAACCAAAAATTTCCATTTTATCGTATTTAGAAATCCCAGAATTCAATTACAATATTGTACATAATCCATAATTTTGTGAAAGAGATTATGTATTTAAACGAAGCTTCCGTATGAAACTATAGGGATATCATACACATTTTTGCCGAGATGCTTTTTTCCAGAGCTGATATCCAGGTTATTTACGTCCAAAAATTCTATTCATTTTCGAAACATTAAATTTTTGCATCTCTTCGTTTTACAAAACCGTCTTACAGTGTATCTCTGGTAGATTTTTTTTTACATTTGTTGCGTCTTCATAACGCAACGCGTTTTGGACGGAGACGCTTCCTATCTCCTAATCCTTCTTGGGTGTTGAGCACTAACGGAGTAATCCACCGCTACTTTTTTATATTTATTCGTATTACGAAGTAATTCTCCTTTACATTTTATATATGGTAAGTCCGTATAGGAGTCAATGTAGTCCTTATCTCGTTGTCAAGAGGACCACTTGGTAGCATCTCCGCATACGCACCTCTCATGCGCGCTCCTGCGTCACTACCCAGCAGCCGTGATGCTCCTCTTCCCACGCGGGAGCTGGGCGTCCGCCGTTGCCGCAGCGCCGAGGAGTCTGGGGCGGGGAGAGGGAGGTTTCCCCTCCGAGTTTCGTCGCAAGATTGTCAGCGCCAGGTGGCTGCGCCGGCGCTCCAGGTGGGTCCTCTATAGAGTGACAACCGAGTCTCGTCGAATCCAGGCACGGTGTTATCAGCAGTCAGCGGTGTTGATTTTTTTTCGAAAAGCAGCCGGGTTTTCCGAAAATGCGGGTTTAAAAAAAAGAGATTTAAGTACAGTTGGTGAAACCGTTGCAGTTGCAGCTGTGTTGGAGCGATTGTTAACAATGTTCTAGTTATTGCTGCTGTTGAATTATGTATCGATTGTTGTCGATAAACTGACAATTACTTCTATAGTATGGTTTTTAATGCTGCGTCTGCGACCAGAATCAGAAATTGAATTTCATCAATGTCCGATAACTAAATATTTTCGTGTAGATAACCATATATCTACTACGAGTTAGTGTAGAGCCCATCACGTTCAAATCTAAAATATTATGACTCACTAACTTATCACTGAGTTTGAAATGGAAAATTGTTTACTTTTTTTATAGCGGGAGTGATCCCTCTTTTTACAGCCCTCAGTGCTGCCAGGCCAGAGTTTAGATAAGGAATTTCACTAATGGCCAATAAAAAATATAGATAACTCTACAATTATTACGAATAAGCTTACAGCTCAAATATTATCGTACAATGGCACTATCTAAAATTATCGTACTATCAAACTATTTAAAATACGGTCACTTATTAACTTATCACTGAATATAACAATACCACAATCTATTTCCTTCGTAAACGAGCGAGTGAACAAATTTATATTGCCATTTTTCTCGCCTTTCTTTCCATACTTTCTCTTCTTCAACATAACATCAGTATCCCCTCAAACATTTCCCCAACACGTAACCGCAAAATAATCACAATCTTGAATGCTGATGTCTATCTCAATAACTGGCATTAAATTGCATGGAAGAGGTTTTCACTAAATCCTTTCATTTGTTTTTGTTTCATATCAGGTTCAGGTGGTTTTGTGAAAGAAATTACGACAGAAGTCAAAATGCCTGTGTCCATTGTGTATGTAAATAGATTCGTATCTAATATTCCTAATGGTAGATGTTTGATATAGAAACAATTTAACCATTTTTGGTGGCATTCAGCAACTTACGCTTGCCAACGAGAAGTGATAGTGCTTCACCAGCTCATGAAGCCACGTGTTCTGGACATCTCTATGGAATGGACATCTCTATTCATTGTTTTCTTAAAACCACAGAATAATTTTTATTCATAAATAAAAATTACTACGTTGGGTTTGCTATTAAGTTATGCAATGACTCTAAATAGAAATGTTTTGAGTGACGAAATCAACTTATTACATTATTTGAAATGTTGAAAATTATTTCAGGGATATTTTAATTGAAAATTAAAACAAAATAAAATTTATATTTCACACTAAAGGAAATGCAGCCTACTTTTTTATTAAAAAAATCTAATCTGTGAATGCAAAAGTAGTTTGGTATCTTCAAATTATTATATATATTAAAGATAGAGATATATATTCTCATGAAATTTTTAATTTGTGTAGTGATTTTGTTGTGTAACAAATCATTAGGTTTTAACATTTGAGAAGTGGTCAACAAGTGTTTCATTGTAGAATGTAAACAATAGTTTATTTATGTACTGACAAATATGCAAAAAATAAATTAAATACAAAATATATTTTTAAGATAGCTACTTAAGTAAATAAAAAAACTTAACCAAGTCAGACAATTAAATTATGAAATAATATTGTATATATTAAATTTATGTATTAAATATCAAATGGTACTGATTACAGTGTTCTGTTGAGTGCTGAAAAATATCTGTTTTTTCTTTTGTAAAGAATTAAATTATTCTAGGAATTTTTTCTCCTTAATTTAGAAGAAACTGTTACAATCTTCTCCAATTACTTCATTATCAATATTAATTATTCTAGTTTTATTGATATATTACTGTAATTTTCACTACACCATGTACTTACAAACATTCATTTGATGATATTTGTTTGTTTCCAGTGTTTTTTTTGTTGCTACAAACATTGTAGGACAGTGTAATAAATGAATCATCAACACTTCACAAACAAATAATGCTTCGTTCATTGATTGCGAAATGACTGTTCCCAATTCATAAAGAAAATTAATTATCTTGACAAATTTTTTATACATGAAATTGAATAATATTGAATAATATACTGAAAATTATAAGTTATCTTTTATTAAAAAACAGTTCCAATGTTAAATGAATACATTCAGTTTCTTTATGAATAAATGTAATTTATTCTGTTTCACTTAGTCATTATAAGTTGACAATGTTTCGCCTAATGTTTTTTTATTAAAATTTTATATTTCATTCTTTAGTTTTTTTCTGGTAATCGTAAATAGATGCATACATGTATTTGTAAATAAATTGGAAGGTAACAAATTTAAAACTAGAATAAAAATACTTAAAATACATACAATAACTTCAAAAGGAGTGAAGAGTGCATATATTCCAGCTGTTTCTCTTTCAAAAACATATCTACGGAAGATGGCAATTGGAGTCTATTAGATGTAGTTTAACTATCAAAAAAGGGCAGGAGAAGAAAGAAAAATAGAAAGAGAGATAGTGTGAGGTAAAACCAACTGTCGTGAGAGTGGAGACATTCAGTACATTACGGACAAATTAATCCGTGAAATAAACTGAATTTCCCCTTCTCTCTCGCCACAGTCAATTGTATCCCGTTTCCTTTGAAGTGATAAGTAGTTTGCAAAGAAGTAAAATGGCTAACGTTACATTGATTTCGTCTGGTGATTTTCAATCTTCTTTCTGGGTAACACCGGTAGCTCCTGAAAAACTGATGTAACTGCAGTGCCTCTGACCGTGAGGTTCTAGGTTTGATTCTGTACTCCATTTGAAATAAACGGTATTATTGACTGATGTTAAGAGAACAAAATTTTTAAGTCTCTAAATTCTTTCAAACCTCAAATGGAACGCCCATTAAAATGAATTGAACCCAAAATTAAATTCATTTTGCTATGCGTTCAGAATTCTTTCAAATTCAGTCATCCTTCGTACTGCTCGTTGTGTATATTTTGCGAATATTGATTCCCACCTGAGGTATAGCATAATATTCTTGGGAAATATATTTCGTAGCTCCCTGACTTTTAGATTACAAAAAAGAACTGTATGAATAGTAACCAAATCTCACCCACGTGATTCTTGTAAGCATCTCTTTATTAATCTAGGAATTTTCGTATTACCTTGTCTGTTGATTTATGAATCAAAGTTTTTTGTCAAATATGACTTGCTTAATGGCGGGAATATATTTTCAGAAAATTTCTTTAACTATAACACTTGACTTAGTAATCATATTCATCAGGTGACAGTATCAATAGCTCATTACAAAAAGTTTACGGGTACACAAATTTAAGTTACAAGTAAAATCTTTTCTTCTGCATAACTGGTTTTATACAATTACAGAATATATTGATCATCAAAAAGGAAAATAATTTTTTTTTCAAAACGATGATATAGTATAATTAATTAGTATACAATTGTGTTGTATAATTTTTAAAAGACTTAAAATGCCTGTAACAACTAACGTACTACTTCAGCTTTTTTTTTTTGTTTTTTTGTTTTTTTTGCTTGTAGCGGTAATGGAGCTGAGGGTGATTTACAAGTTTGTTAGCAATGCAAAAAATCAAATTTGCATTACCTTTACCATTGCAAATATGTTTTTGTGACTTGGGAAAGAAAATGTCTAGTTTTGCAAATGTTGCGAATCTCGCAATTTTTAATTACTATTATTATTATTATTATTATTATTATTATTATTACTATTATTATTATTATTATTATTATTATTATTATTATTATTATTATTATGTTTTTAAAAACATTTTCTCATGTTGCAATTATTTTTAGTTAAAATGTTGGGAAAGGATTGCGGATCTCCAGAAAGCGTGCGCAGAGGATTTTCTCTCTCATACGTCACATACTGGTCGCGCACGTTTCTATGATACACGATCCCCCTAACTTTTGTCCAGCGCTGAATAGCACGTCCTGATGAGATTTTTAGGTCCGACTCGGAACAGCACGTATCAATTTCCAATGCTGCCCTTGTTCGTCTATATAGTACAGTTGATGATAATGATAATGATGATGATGTTGATGATGTGTGCCTGTTGAATCCCTAAAAGGCCAAGAGCCTCCAGTCAGGACACAGGGGTGGTTCTGCTTAACTCTTAAGTTGAACCACTCATTAAGGGATTTTTAGTTTTTCCACTAATATTTGCAGTTTAACAGTAGTGTATCTATTAGCACGCAGTTTCCTAATATGCTGAATATTATAATTTCTAGTGCAAAGTCTATTATTCTCGTTCACCAGTTTTCAATCTTCTTACGTTTAGTGTTCCAATGATTAGTTAATGCGAATTTTCCTTTTGATCTGCTTTGGGTATTAATGTTCTTTATCCTTTTTGCATTTATTCAGATCTTTTTTTTAAGTTTATTTATTGTCGCATCAACAGCGATGGTCATTAGCGACAATTAAAGAATACATTTGGTTTTAATTACAATAATAACTATGTTAACAGAAATTGACATGGTTTCTAAATTATTGACAATAGTTAATAACTATTATATATCTGAAAATATTTGAATTTTTTTGCAAAAATTAAGGATTTTTTCTTGGTATTTAGGGGATTCCAAAATTAAGGCAAATAAGTCATCCTGCAGAATTTGTTGTTTAAGAGTGTTGTAATGAGGGCAGTGGTTAATTACATGGTTTAAATTAAGAAGAGTGGAGTTGTCCCAGTGGTTGGAGGTGGGAGGAGGGCTTTTGTTAAATAAGTGGATATGACTCAATTTGCAGTGTCCGGTTCAGATTCTAGATATTGCTACTTGTTTCTTTCTATTTAATTCAGCACTTGTTTTTAAATTGAAGAAATTTCCTATTTGTTTATGGAGTTCACTGGCTTTGAGCATGGAGCACTTGCTGTTCCATCTGTCTTTCATTAAGATTTCAACATGTTTCCAGATATCATTGAATGTACATGATGTTTTAATAATTCCGTTGCTGTTTTCTTCGGTCGCCGATTCAGTCACAAGATTTGCAGTTTCACTTCCTAGGACTTCATTGTCTTCAGGAACGAATTTGATCACAACAGACTTTCCTGCTTTGACAATATGGTGGTGCAATTCATGTATGATGATTACCATTTCGAGGTTATGAATATTATTGTTGATGTTCTGGATGGCTGGAATAGAGCTACAGAAAATGATAAATTTTTTATAGTTCAACTGTTTGATCAATTTGAAGGCTGTCATGAGATTCATTTGTGTTAGTGTTTTTGCAGCAATTGCAATTGTTCTCCTTGTGTCATCCGCTGACACATTTTGGTCTTTAATTATTATGTTATTCCTTTTTCTACGTTAATCTTCCTTTCTTCTTCCGCCTCCAACCACTTCAGCCTCTTTTTTATTATAGTAAGTTCTTCTTCATTTTTTCTGATATAATCTCATTTCTATTTCCTTTACCTTAATATTATGTACATTTATCAAAGCGACCATTTCTGTTTTGAATTCGTTAATTTCGTTCTTTAATATCTTCCGTTCTTTTGAGTTTTGCTTTTTAATTTCTGATAGATCCATTAGAAATTTACTAAAATTTTCTTTTAATCCATCTTTTTCATTTTTCCTGTCCTTTGGCCGTGTTTTCTCCTCTAATCGTCACCCATTGTTCTTCAAGTAACGTATTTAAATGAAATCATAACTAGTACAGCGCCTGACTATTTAGTATGTGCTTTTGTGCGTAAATGGCGCATTACACTTCGTTGAAGGCTTACACAATCACATACCTAACAAGTTTAGAAGCGAATATCACCCTTAACTGCAATACTTGATCTTCTTATCGCCCTAAACAACTCTATGACATACGAATAAAGCATTCACAATATGACTTACTAATACAAACATTGCCCTCTGTGTAACTTGTCTTTTTTACAATTTAATGTTGTAACTCCTCTTCGCTGCTCCTCTTCTACATTCTCGTTAAATTTCACTCACACTTCCATTTGTTCTGTATGTTGGTCTTACAACATTACATACTAAGTAGCCTCCAAGCACGTAACGCCCTTAACAACACTACGTGGTCTTGTTCAAGCGAATGACGCTTAAAAAACGCTATATTCTCTTTTTCCAGTCACGAACAATATTACGCTTTTAACTCTTTTTTTGTGGTAACTGGTTTCTATTCACCGCCTTTACATTCATCACTATATTTCACTCACCTTAGTATCAGACTTTTTCTTGGTAGAGAGAGCCCATAAGACTTGATAACGCAGAATATTTCTCACTTGTATATCTGGAATCGGAGCCAGAGTGGAGAGAGAAACAGTTAACCGTTTGATTCGGAAACGACAAAATATTGTGATAACACTTTCCAGTTATTTCACTATTTTCGCTGGCACTTGAATTATCAGAATTTTCCTCCTCGCTGTCCACTCTGTTGCACTCGATGATATGAAGTTTTTCAAATAAAATGATAATGAAATTTTAAACGTTTTAGTCCGTTATATTTTTAAAAACAATCTACAACTCACAAAAACAATAAAAAACAACAAAAAAACACTGTAACGAACAAAGAGAAATATCCCAAGTGCCGACTAGTTTGCACTTACTATAAAATATGTGACTGATTGGCTGGTATAAAGCTCTTAGTGGAACATTCAATCAGAGGCATTCTTCATTAACACATGCTTTGAGAACTACGAGTAATATTGTCTCTTAGGTGAAGACAGGACTGAAAGAAACGAATAAATACACGTCCAGCAATGATGAGACGAGTTTAAATTTACAATTATTTTATTATTAACCCTTACTTTGATACCGTATATGATTTTCAGTATAAAATCACTGTTTTATGGAAATTGGTATTAAATTCAGTAGGTATTTTCCTTTACTTCACTTTTAGTTGGTGTGTGCGGTATGAGATACCGCGCGGGCAAGTTGAAAGTGGTTCAGCAGACGATTTTAATTCTGAATCTTTTTTATACCTTTTGCGATAGTCCTTGACTGATCGTGTGCGATGATGCAAGTGCACTCTTGTTTTAGTTGTGAAGTTATTATTTTCCCTATCTCTCGGTTCCACTGACACCACTTAGGTAAGAATATTTGTATTATTACTTTGGCTATATTTTAGCGTCTAGGTCTTGCAACGTCCACATCTCAGATAATCTGTCGTAGACGACGACGGAAAAACATTTTCCTTTTGAAATGAAGGCTTATACCGCGGAATTTGTGAATGTGACAATAAATGATGCTGAGGTGAATTATGATGTTGTGGATTCCATGGAAGGCAGTTGAGAGGATTCTTATTTTGTAGGAAATTTTGACCACGAATTAAGTGCAAATCAGGAATTAGATTATGTAGAGGAAGAAGAAGAAGAAGAAGAAGAGAGGGAAAATGAAACAATCAAACGGGTTACAATTACCAAGAAGTCACACTTTATATTATGTCCATGTATGGAGCGCGTACGTTCTACCAAAATCACAAAAAAAGTGGATGTGGAAAGCACAAGTAGAAACACAGCGACAGAACGTTCGGATGTAAAGAAGACATGTTATCTATACTATTCAAAATTAAAAGGGAAGATATTTTTCTTATGTGTATTATGCCAGAAACCAATTTAGTGCGCTAATAAAATGTGGAAAACATGTGTGAATGATAGGAGAGAGTAGTAATTTCTTGTATCATAGAGTGTAGAAATGTACATATTCTAAATCTCACATACTTATTGTACAATAGCAATTGTTTTATTAAAGGATATAATATTAATTGAATTAAAATTAAATTGATTTAAAATTCTCACGACTACAAACAGTTGAAGATTTTTTTCATGCTGTATCACATACCGCCGACACTAGTTAATAGGTACAAAAATGTGACACTAACAAAAGGAATAAATTCATAATATTAAATTTACTAGGTATTTTCATTTACATAAAAATTCAGTATTTCTACTGAAAAATCAGTATATCTGACAACACTGATGTAACGTTGCCACGTGGGTAGGAACTCGCTGATTGTTACATACACATTCTTCCTCGGGACTCGGGACGTACACGCGTAATAAAATAGTTCCGTAAACTTCAACCAAATGCACGTCATATACAGTAGAAAATCATATGTAAACATCTCAGATAAGTATAAATTTACATTACTCCATATGTGTTTCTTCAAACGAGAGGGCGTAAACGCAAAAACGAAGAAAGGGGTGAGGGGAGAAGTAGTTTCCATGTAATGGCAGATCGTGTGCTCGTAGAGTGATGAAACAATGTGTGTTGTGCCGAATGAATGAGCGTAATAGAAACCCTCATTACACGAAGAAGATCGATTGTTTAAAATTGTGGGTATGGGACTGTGTACGTGACCTGGCGTGGCTATTGAGTGTATTCTGTATATTGCATTTTCACTAAAACGCCATTACTGAACAATCATCTCTATTTTTGCCAACACCTAAAATAGTAATACATATACGCGAAGAATGATAGAACCCTTGTCAGATTCAGTGTGATAGATATTTCATGTAACGATAAAAGGATTTTCACATAGTACATTTCATGTCCCATCAAGGATTCATTTTTGCAGTTCTGATCTAATTTTGAGTTTGCAGAAAATAAAAATTACTGTGATATATGCGAGACCACACCCGCTCGTGTGTTCTGGAGTGCAAAAGTGTCGTGTCATCTAATGGACAATTTTTAAATTCGTAATTTGACATCTCAGTGGCCCCAGACCAAGCGTTTTAGCGGAGGAATATATTCTCGTTTGTTTACATCCACTTCATACTCTCGTAGACCTACAGATTGTTGACTAGAGAACAGAACACATAGGTTAGTTTGTCGGTCGGGAGAAAATGAAATTACTAATGTTAAGAATTGGAATAGTTCATGTACAAAATGAATTTGATATCTACAGAATTTATTAAATAGCGTGAACATAAGTTTAAGAAATTTTAAAGGTGTTTGTAATACTTCAGTGTCTTTCAAAGTGCTATGTTTGGTAACGGACAACTGCTAAGGAGCTTGATTGGTGGAATGGTACATAAGCGGCCGTCGACCAAGCCTGCGGTATTGTCCATTGAAAGGTAAGGAAATTATAAAATGGTCGAGATTATGTACACTGTGTGAATGTTTCTAACTTTTAGAAATTTCTAAATATTTATTTAGCACATTTGAAGTATAAATGCAGTGTTATTTTAAAGGAATTATCATTGTGTTGTAATTGTTCTGTGTTACTATGTGTTTTGTTTCGTTGCAAGTTTTAGAGGTGCCGTATATCAATCCTAACCTGCGATTGATAAACGACGAATTAAAATTCACATTTGATTTGTATTTTTCTGATCCGTATTCGTATTCCCTACAAGTACTGATATTTAACATAATTAAGTTGCACCCACATGAAAGGATTTTCTGAACCCTATAGATATAGATTTAAGTCGCTTGCTTACGAGTCCAGGTCGGTGAAGGATGATTCTTAATCAGGTTCGTGACGAAAATGTAGTGTCATTTATTGGAAGTTGTTGTTTTTGCATCAACTTTGGATGTTATTCATGGCTCGTTGGAGGATCTTTACTACTATGTCGTCTGCAAATGCATACAATTTTACTCCTTTTCGTCGGGCTATTTCTGCTCATGTTAATATGAATAGCAGGGAGCTTAGCGGGTCTACTTATAGAATTTTGTTGATTTGTATTATTGGTTCCATTCTCGAGAAATAGAATTTCTCGAGATGGATCTATCTTGATGTTGAATCTATTTTGGAATCGATGGAATCTATTTTGATGTTCAATTTTAAAATGTCACTTATTAGTCGTGTCTACACAAGTCCTTTTCCTAGTGTAAGCTTTTGGTTTTCTCTCATTCATTATCTCCTACGAGGATCGAAGGCTTTTGAGAAATCCAGGAAAATGATAGTAATTTGGGTTCCCCTCTCCTTTTGTATACGACTTTATTTGTGGTGTCTCTCTATCCCTGTTTCCTATGTACGCGCATTTGTAAAATATCTCAGTCCGTAGTAGACAATCTCGGATGATTCTATTCTAGGCGTTCGTTGCGTATTTCGTCCGTTCCAACTTTTTTTTAAGGTCTTGATAGCTTTCTTCACCTCACTTCTTGTAATTGGCTTTCATGGTTCCGCATTTTCCGCAAGTTTTCGTGAGTATATTATTAATAATAATGATGATAATAATAATAATATAATAATAATAATAATAATAATAATAATAATAATAATAATAATAATAATAATAATAATAATAATAATAATAATAATAATAATAATAATAATAATAATAATAATAATAATAATAATAATAATAATAATAATAATAATAATAATAATAATAATAATAATAATAATAATAAACGCTGTGTGGTGTCGGGGATTTTGGTAGAATAGCACCATGGGATCTCCTATCGTAAAAGGCGATTAATCGGAGGAGCTGACCGCTCTCCATACCTCTGTGAGTTCTCCTTTGTTTCCCGCCAATATGCCCTTACTCACCGGCGGGAGCGAAAGGGTGGTCTAAAAGCTTGGAAGTTCCCGTTAGCCATCCTAGACAGTTTTCATTTTTGCCCTTCCTTTTCCCCATTCCATCAACCTGGCCGTAGGTATAAAAGGCTACCCATAGAGTTACGGAGCCACAAAGGAGTAATCGTAAGGCCGCGTGAGAAAAGCCGCTGCCTGGGGAGCGCCAGGAACCTTCTGAAGCTGGGGCTGGACGAATCAGCATGCGGCGACAAGGGGCTGAATGGGCGGTCCCCTGCCAATAAATATGTGACAGCCCCCAATATGACATCATCTACTTGTGGGAACGTGGTCAACGTGGACGAAGAAAACGCGGCAAGTATATCTTATGCCACTTCGTCGGCAGGCTTGTCTGCCCGAGGTACACGAGAGACTGCTCGCAGAGGAGGACATCGCACCGAAAACAAATCTCGAATTAGTTGTTCACGAGAAGTGAACATGGAAATCATGATGGCCTTTTACCGTGTAAACAAGTGCGAAGATACGCCACGTACAGGGTACAGACGACATTTCCATGAAGAGTATGAGAGGATTAGACCAAACATGCAACTTACAGAACGAAATGTTTTGACCGTAGAGAAGCCATTATTACCAAAGGCTATTAATCACAAACTGACACACAAAAATTAGAAAATATGTGAACTTGGCAACTGAATTAAAAAATATTTGGAAGTTGCGTAATTTCCCCATGGTTATATCCGTTGAAGGAGTCATCACCAGGAACTTTAAAAGAAATCTGGAGAATTTAGATATCAAAAATATCTTTGATGTAGCCCATAAAGCCACTCTTCTTCAAACATGTCATATTGTCAGGAAATTCCTAAATGCCTGACATTCATGTAGGTCAGGATGAATTTCCTTCCTGTGCAGTCTGAGGCTAGTCCCATAACATCAATTGGACAGATGATAGATTTTCCTGCTAAAGCAGAGAAACTGTGAATAATGAAAATAAATTTGTCATATAAATACGGCATACGCCATGTATCAGGACATGTATATAATCATACAATGTACAATATTGGTATTTCCAAATATTAAATACAATACAGAAAATAAAATTCAATTTAATTTTCAAACTAAATACAATTTAATTTTATAAATGGTAGGGTAAATCTAAAGTTGAAAAACAATAACAAAGAAAGAGAAAAATTTGTGTTCATGAGATTAATGCCTGTGCTGTGTCCATCTTCTATATCCAACAATGAGCTTTGGGGGCTTCAAATCATGCAACAGAATATGGAAAATTTATGAGTACCAGTTTATATTGATATGTGTTTATGATGTATGTATTCTTTTGTGCTGTAGATTGTATGGTTTAACAAGAAAGCATTTATTTTATGTTTGAATGTGTGTATTGTTTTTAAGCTTTTAAAGTCATGAGGGAGTTTGCTATATAGAGTGACGCCTTGAAAAAAGTACTTTTTTGAAAGAGTGAAGTGTCACAGTGTTGGACATGCAGATTTCTGTATTGTCTCGTATCATAGTTATAAACTTCAGTATTTAGAGTAATAGATTCCTTGTTTTCCATAAATGTCTTCTTTGTTTCTTCACTCAAGTTTCTTCACTCTTCTTTCTTTACTCAGGTTTTGTAATTCTATATTTTTTAATTGGCATAATGAATATTATATTCTTAGTCATGTTTAAAATGAAATTTTTAAGTGAATATTTTAGGCTTGAAATATTAATTTTTTGTATGATATGCAATGTATTTACTTTTTCAAGTTCCTACTAATTAATTTTTTTTCTATCTGAAACACATTTTTGTCGTCTACATTTATTATCACAATTCTTTGTTTTATGTCTTGAACATCACTACAAAATTATATTTACTAAATCAGCAATATTGAACTCGCTGGTATTCGACCTTGGAAGAATTACATTACAGGTGTGTGCAATAGCATTTTTGTATGTAAAATATTTGTTAATTGCTCCAAAGGCATTTCTGTTCAGTACATACACAATATCCACTAATAACTTTAATTTTTTTGTTCATTTCCATTTCTTGAACACTACGATCTTCAAAAAGTTTACATATATATAATTCTTGAGAAGTTTGTTTCCTTACAAATTTAACATTTATTTTTTTGAAAACCTATCTGTTGAGTGTAATTATTATTCTTTCCTAACACATTCCTTTGTGTAACAATAAGACCTTTTCCTCATTGATGGTTTGCGATTTGTTATTGACATCTTCAAAGCGAAAAGGGCCTTATATGCATTATCTTCTCTATTTTGAGAAAACCAGCAAGAAATGGAATGGCCTACAGTTTTCCATTTCCATTTCTATCAGCTCTCTAAACAATGGAAGATTGCATTAATTTCAATTTTCTTGGAAACATCCGGTTTAAAATTGTACATTTATTTGGTCTAAAAAAGAATTTACAATTTTTAGTAGGCATTTCTTAAGTAAGTAATGTGTATCTAAGTTTCTCCATAGGTTCGAGGAATATACTCCATATTTTCAGATTATTAAATTCAGGAACGAAAGGCAGTGATTTTCCATTATTGTTACTTTTGTCTTCACCTTCTCATTCTTTAATTTTGTCTGTTTCTTTGTTACTTAAATGAGCATTCCAGTTCCCTACTAATATAAAATCACGTTTTTTTAAATTGTTGTTTTACTACCATTGGGAGATCATTGTACAATTTAATTGACACTTTCTCTATCTTGTTAACCAGTACATATATTCATATTATATTCACAATCATTTCTGTAAAATAAGAGTTACTGGTATTATTTCAGGTGACATGTATTTAAGTCTTCCACATAAATTTTTCTCTTTGTATCCAACAACAATTGGAGCACGAGCTGCTGCTCTTTCCTCACTTTTTACTCAAGAGTAAATTAAAATGTGCTTAAGCATTGAAACATTTCCTTTGTTTTTATTTCTTGTTTTTTTTATTAAACAAGTAAGTTTTATATCTCTTTTGATTTTGTTTCTAATCAGTTAAACACCAGTTCTGTATATTCTTGTTCGTCTTTTTGATGCAGTTCTCTTATATTCCATGTTACTTATTTTTATATGTTGATAATGTGACCTTCCTGTACTGTAACTAGGAACAGTATTGTAATTGTTAATAGGAACGATATCTCTTTTTCTTACTTACTACTTTCTTACAGAATTCTAACTTACACTATAAATTTAATTTTTTCTAATTGTAAATGGATTTATCGTTCAAGAACTTCTACTGGAACACAAATGTCTTACAAAAACTCTGTGATATCAACCTTTCCTATTTGAACTGAATTGTTGAATAATTTGAAATTTGAAGCAATATAATCAACAGCAAGAATAATATTTAAGGCAGGGTGCAGTATACATCAGCTGTATCATTAGCTCAGAGAGAGGTAATATGATTCAGGTTTTTAAAATAGAATAACATTACATCAACTTGGATATGAGACAATATGATTCATATTTTTATAAATGTATTTCATCAAAAGTATATACAAATTAAGAGCTATGAGAAAATTTTAACAACCATTTGTGTTAGCCTATTCATCCTTCACTTTTTTTTTGGTTTTTGTAGAATTAAACTAATTTTTTTCACAATCACAGTTAGGGAGATGAAACAAAAAGAATCAATAAAATAAATTAATATATGTGGTGAACACTTAGTTAAAAATAGTTAAAAATTTATAATTACCATATTTATATTGCTAATTAGGACACATCTAAGTGTTCTTTTATTACTTTTTAAAATTGGTGAAATTTTTTGCTAGCTGAATCGATTCCTCCATATAATATCAGATAGAAAATAAAAGTTTTTATATTCAGAGTTTTGTGCTAATTCTCAGCGTGTTATCATTTAACAACAAACTAAGATTTTGTTGTATTTATCCTGATAGTTATTTTGTAACAAAAAAAAAATACATTGTTCTCGTTTCGTCACTTAACACAAAAAATTAATACTAATATGCCTAAGAATACAAAATAAATGCAGAATGACAATATTCTTAAATAGTACTTTTGTTGAAATATTAACTTTCTCTAGTAGGAAAGTTTCACTAGTGGAAATGACTTCACTTCTTCGTTAATGCTTTCATACATTTTCGGTTGGATGGGACCATCGACGACTGGATTCTACTTGATAGCTGGTTTGCATAGACCTCTCATTTCCTTCGGAGAATTGGTAGACTGGACACCAAGTTTTCTCAGGAAGCTCCCAGATTTCCGAATACATTTTTCTAAATCCATTTTCTCCAGTGTTCATCCATTTCTCTTGTTTAGCTACATGAAGCGAATGCAGTAGATGGTCAGCGATTTCTGGGTCGTTTTCTTCCAGACAACTATTATAGTGTCTCCCACTTCTTATTCCACCCAGGAATACACTCTTTCCGATGTCCTCTTGGAATATTTTTACCTATAGAGATTACAATACTAATAACTCTCTTGTAGGTGTTAAAATAAATGGATTCCACCTCAGTGTCTTGTCAAGTTTTGACTTAGTGTTGGCACAGTTCACCTTAAAAACGTCCCATCTAGGTCTTGGGTAGTAGGCTCTATTTGGATTTTGGTTCTTATTTCAACTATGAATGGATGATGTTGACTCTTTGAGATATCAGGTGACTCTTTGGGAAATCAGGAGGAAATCTTCTCAAAAAAGGAATAGGTCCTTTTACATTAGTAGAAACATGTGTTAGGTGTGGGTTGTAATCTCTTTTCCAGGTTGCCGATCTGAAGGAAGCCTTGTCTTTTGCATCAGACACCAAAAGTATACAATTTTCTTCAGCCCACTGCATGAAGTCTTCCCCGTTAGCGTTATTAATATTCCAATTAATTATTAAATTTCCAAAAAACTTAGTGACTATTAAAGTCAGCTGTGTATATGGATGGATAGAGAAAAACTTTCAATACATCTTGCAACCAAGACGTTATATTTAGTTCTATTTTAAATAGACCGATATACGTTTTTCTGTTGCTTGGAGAATTGAATTATGTTTTTTTCTTTGTGTGTGTGTGGGGTTTACTTACTGGAAATGGAAAACACTTTTGGTCTTCCTATGTCATCATACCAACCTCATGTATTGTCAGAGTGAAATGTGGATTGATTTAGCCAAATAACATTGCTAGTGTATTTTTTGCAAGCATGCACAATGAATGCAATGACGTATTTATAGCCTCAAACTTGTAAAGCGATGAGGTGATTTGCTAGGTGCGTTTCAAACTTATTGACGAGGTTCCGGCATCAAGGATTAAAAATAACCTTGAGTAGGTCCAACGCGTTTTATTCAAAAATAGTTCTTGCCCAACTCTTCTTTGTATCATCTTACGTTTCGCTACGTTTGTTGACATTCAGAAAGAGACATTCGTCTTCGACCTACGCGATTAACATTCATTCTTTTGAATCTGCCCAACACCTAATTGACATTGAACACATTAGGCATAAGTCTTCGTTGACGATACCACTATAAACATATTTCTTTGTTTCTCACAATATTCACTAGGCTCAGACAATTGATTGCCATATAGACACACATTTGCTGTGTGCTATATACGAACCAATTATCGTACAGCTGGCAAAACGACTAATGAAAGAATATATTGTTTTCTTCAGCCCACTGCATGAGGTCTTCCCCGTTAGCATTATTAATACTCCAAATAATAATTAAATTTCCAATTAACAATTAAGAATAAACAATTCCAATTAACAATTGTATATATTAAGCCTTTTCAGAATTTCTCATTGTAAAAAACATCTATTTCTTATTCATCTAAAAAAAACTCTCCTGTGGCATACTTTATGCATTTGTGCCTGTGTGATAAAGAGATATTCTATTGAAAAATGACTTTCGTTTTTCTCATAAAAACATTCCTTAGTTCCTGCAGGATATTATTTTTGTACTTGTGTAATATAATCAAAGAAACTTCTACTGTATTATATTTTGAAATATTATACATCGAAAGAAATAATGTACATTATGTACTACAATGTTTTATGTTTCATAAAATGTTGAATATGTATCAATGGATAACAGAGAGATATTCCCGCAAATGATATTTTTAGATATTGATATCCAGGAAGACATTTACCTACATATATTTCTATACATACTCCAAACATATTTTTCTGTTCTTCTCTTCACGGAACTTTCTCACTTTATCTTAGAAGTTGTTTTTTCATGTATTTTTTTAGTGTTCTCTTTTCAATAAGCAATCAAGTTTGGTAGTGGAAAATAATGAGAAAATGGGTCAGATATTTGTTCTGTCTTTTTGTTTCTTGTAGAGAAAACCTGCATGTTTCTCTTCCCACTACTATCTCACACTTAAGTTAAATCTATTTTAACCCATTAAGTCCCAAGGTCATTTAGAGATAGAATATTTTGATGATATTTTATATTTGTACCAAGAATACGTTCTCTTAATTATATTAGTAGGAAAATGCAATAATTTTTTATTCTGAACCCCAAAATTAGGGCGTCCTCAAATGAGGACACTGGGACTTCAAGGTATCATACTGCGTGACAAGGAAAAAAAATACAGAGGTCAACGATAAACTTATGTATATTTTTCGATGTTAGAAAAAAGTACATTGAACATTTTTATCATTCTTTTTTGAGTTTATTTGTTGTGATATTTAATGAAACATTCAGCACATAATGTTACATTACATTTGGAACAAAATGTCCGTGGTTTTGCTCGGCATTTCATATACTGACATCTTCTTTGCTTCTCCCTTCTGCTAATAAAGTGATCCTTTCTGTCAAATCGTACGTCTTCTACAACTTTGTTTATCCCGTACGTGAGTCGTCGTCCTGGTGAAATGACATTTGTGTTGCATTTTATAAGTGTGCAAGTTATTTCACGACGAAAATCCAGAAGGTTCAGCTGATCTTTCTTGTCTGTTACAAGTTTATGTATTATCCAGGAATTGACTACAGCCATGTCAAAACATCTTATTACAATGCTCCAATACCATTTTTTCCCTTTGACGGAAATGCTATATTTTGAGCAAAGCCAGTCATGCTTGTCAACTCCTCCCATATTCTTGTTATAACTCATTACCAAATTCGGCTGCTGGATTTCAACCTTTCTCTTTTTTGTTCGAGAGTAACGCTGAGTTCCTTGCAAAGGAAAAATAGATTCAAAATTTGATGCGACAGTCACAGGACTATTGTCATTCCATCGAACAATTAGTATTTTGTCTTCTAAGTCACTGTAATAGTCAAATACGCCTCTCTCCATTTTTTTTATATCTTTTATATCAAGTAAAGGACAATTTCGTGTTCTATTCGATCTCATCGTGCCTGTACATCGAATACCCATTTCAGTCAGTTCATCGAGGAGCTCAAAACTTGTAAAAAAATTGTCAAAATAAATTTTGTACCCTGCAGGTTCAGGAATAGTATCTATGAGCATTGACTCTACAACTCGTGTTCCCAAAGAAAGCATGCTGTCACCTCCAACCTCCCTTCCTTGATACAAATCAAATTTGTAACAAAATCCATTTGTTCCACACAAGGCCCAAAATTTGTAACCGAATCTGATCGGTTTACCACGAATATATTGTTTCAAATTATTGTGACCAAAATATTTTATAATCATTTCGTCAACAGCCAGATTAGATTCAAATACACCAAACTTCATAAAACCTTCGTTTATTTTCTCTATCAGTGGGCGAATTTTGAATGCTTTGTCAGTTTTTGTTTAATTATTTATTAGAGCATTGTCATTGAAGTGGATCATAGACTTCAGTTTCTGAAACCGATTTCTGGACATTGCATTTTTTATGAATTGAATGCCTAAGTCTTCATCGCTGCTCCAGTAGTTTTTTAGGTTTGGTAATTGGTGGTATCCGGTAAAAAGCAAAATTCCCAAAAAAACTTTACATTCTTCTACTGAAAACTCAAAATTGGCTTCGTTTTTGCTACAGGTGGCATACCGTCTGGTTTCTCGAACTATCCATTCAATGAGATCATTACTCACAATTTGTGAATATATTTGCGCCGGGGTAAGACCTCCTACTGTATCCTGAAGTCTTTGAAGAAATAAATGAGATATTTGACTTTCAGGTCCGAGATTTGTTGAAACCAAATCCTCCTTTTTCCAGTTTCGAACTACATTTTTTCGTGCAGATTCGCAGTGTGGAAAATTATTTTTTTCCCCCTTGGGCCGAGAAATAGTACAATGTTTCGTGTTACTGCTACAAAAACTGTCGTCAGGGACTGGCTTGGAAACTGGAAGAGAACTACTACTATTGATGAGATGGGATGCAGTTGGAATTTCTAAATCCTGTTCGTCTGTAATAGAGCAGAAAAGTTCTACATCACCTGGTACATCTTCCACAATGGCAGCACCTAACAAATCATCTTCTTCAACTTCGTCTTCATCGGTCAAGTAATCCACTCGATCAGGTGGTAAAACAGCTACGTGGGCGTCTTCTAATTCCTCCTCACTCAACTCGGTCAATAATTCACAAATTTCCTCAACATTTAGCGCTTGCGTCTTCTCTCGGCTGAACGCCATTTCTAACTACGACTCTGACAGTTTTCTCGCCACGTGTTGTGGAACGTCATATGACCTGCCCTGAATCAATCAGCTCGCGAGGATTTGTTTCTCACAGACAGAATATTGTTATCTCTCGACAATGTGGGTAGAGTTGCGTCTGCACTGCAGATAGGCCGAATAGAGAACGAAGCCTCTTGGAGCGGACGCATCAAGTTTTCAACGCGGTTTGGGAGGCGATAAGGTTCGGTTGTAGCGAACGTTATAAACACGATATCAAGACGTGTCATCGCCTGTCGGTAAGTGTTAATTTCATTTATCTCTCATGTAGGTGGTGCCATGTGCGTAGCAATGCGCGGCAACAGCGCATCGAACTGCGAGAGTCGCTTGTACGCTGCCGGTCCTGAATATCGTTAATGATCCCGCCAAGTCCCAGTGTCCTCATTTGAGGACACCAACTTTTAACAATAAATTACAACAATGAAACATCCTTTTGATGAATGTTTTTATCTGCAATCGAAACTTTCGGGGTTTTGAAGTATTACACCCGTTGTGCAAGTCTCTCACTCACATAACACAGTTTTAGAGAATTATAAAAATAAGCGAAGGAAAAGGTAAAAAACAATACATTTCAAATCAATAATGACATGAAACAAAGAAACAAAAATGTCCCATCTTGATATATATTGTTCACTAACAATTCAAATAAATAATTATGAACTTCTCTCATTGCAAAAATGTTTGCATTAATAAAATTTTACAATTTAAACACATGTCCTCAATTGAGGACACTGGGACTTAATGGGTTAATACAGTGTTTTATGATAAAATTATTTACATATCGAAATGTGACTAAGAGAATCAGTATCATCTCCATATCGTTTTATACTTCGAAATTCATTGAATGGTGAACAAGTCTAATGAAGCGACATCCACAAAATTTGAAGAAGTGTTGGTAAAAACGCTCTTTATTAGCTGATAGAACAAGTTGTAACATATAAGTTTTTTTTGAATTTCGCAAACATACACTTTGGTTTTGGTTTCTGTACAGAAACAGCTCCCTTAAAAATATTTAGACAGCAGAAACATTGCTGATTACTATATTTAATAACAAGTACAAAATAAACTTATTCCCATTTTTTTACAGACATTTAAAGTGTTGTTAAGGGCTTCTGCTCCCTAGTCTTCTTGTTGCTTTTTCAATTAAAATATTTTCAGATCCTACAGGAGATATTTGTTTCTACTTCTACTTTTAGCTGTAATGGAGTCATGCCCTTTCATAATGAATTAAACGAAAGAGTTAACATATTGCTGGTACAATAAACTATAATATTGATGAATACCTCATAATTGATTTGATCATCTAATAATCTCGTATGTTTTCTATCATTTTAGAACTATGTCTGCATAAGACATTTCTGTTCTGTTATAAAAACTTCTTGGAGTAGAGTCTTGAATGAAACGCTGTGATTCTGCTAGATATATTTGTACTTTTTGTAAGGAATTGTCAGAACTCATTTGTTTACATCTGCTTAGTAACACATCTGGTCCTCTTGAATAGAATTGCCCTAAAGCACACTCTTGTATCAAACCCTGAGATTTTCCTGAATATTTTTGTTGTTGTGTAGGACTATTAAAATGTTTTCTCTTGAATTAAACTCTTTATTAATATTTTATTAATCTTTCTTTAGTGCTAAAAGGAAATCTCTTGTGACACACAGAAGCCATTTTTATTAGTGATGTATTCTTAGAGAACTGACCATTTTAGCTCTTGTTGCAAGGAAACCTCAGTTTCTTCTGATTATTTTTTTACTATTTATAAAATATATTATCAACATGATATCTACTACATCATATTTTGAAATCCAATAAGTCAGAACAATGTATATAAGCAATAAAAAATTACAATACCTAGAAAGATATATTTAAACAAATTTGATATGTGTACCTTGATGCCTATGTTTGATTTTCTTGCAATGATGATTTCAGAAAGATCTAACATCCTACTCGTCTTTACATAAATGTATATAATACACTATGAAAGTATAAAATTTTTGCTTCTCCTCGAGAAGATCTTACTTGAAATTTTGGTTGTTTCTCACCCATGGATTTTTTTTTTCTTCTGAGTAGGTCATTTGATTTGGTAATTGAAAATAATGACAGAATGGGGCAGAGGTTAATATTTCTCCTTTTAGAAATGTTTGAGACCTGCACATTCCACATTACTGTAATTTATAGGCATGACATTTTGTTAAATTAATCTATATTAATTTAACTAATTTAATTAATTTTATTAATTAATTAATTTAATTAAATTAATCTATTTCTGATTCGTATTAGCATTCCCTACAAGTACTGATATTTAACATAATTGATTAAGTTGCACCCGCATGAAAGGATTTCCTGATCTCCATAGATATAGATTTAAGTCGCTTGCTTCGGAGTCCAGGTCGGTGAAAGATGAATCTTAATCAGGTTCGTGACGAAAATGTAGTGTGTCATTTATTGGAGGTTGTTGTTTTTGCATCAACTTTGGATGTTATTCATGGCTCGTTGGAGGATCTCTACTACTATGTCGTCTGCAAATGCATACAATTTTACTCCTTTTCGTCGGGCTATTTCTGTTATTTCTGCTCATGTTAATATGAATAGCAGGGAGCTTAGCGGTTCTACTTATAGAATTTTGTTGATTTGTATTATTGGTTCCATTCTCGAGAGATAGAATTTCTCGAGATGGATCTATCTTGATGTTGAATCTATTTTGGAATCGAAGGAATTTATTTTGATGTTCAATTTTAAAATGTCACTTATTAGTCGTGTCTACACAAGTCCTTTTCCTAGTGTAAGCTTTTGGTAGTAATTTGGGTTCCCCTCTCCTTTTGTATACGACTTTATTTGTGGTGTCTCTCCATCCCTGTTTCCTATGTACGCGCATTTGTAAAATATCTCAGTCCGTAGTAGACAATCTCAGATGACTCTATTCTAGGCGTTCGTTGCGTATGTCGTCCGTTCCACCTTTTTTTTAAGGTCTTGATAGCTTTCTTCACCTCACTTCTTGTAATTGGCTTTAATGGTTCCGCATTTTCCGCAAGTTTTCGGTGTATATTATTAATAATAATATAAGTGATAATATAATAATAACAATAATAATAATAATAATAATAACAATAATAATAAATAAACGCTGTGTATGTCGGGGATTTTGGTAGAATAGCACCATGGGATCTCCTATCGTAAAAGGCGATTAATCGGAGGAGCTGACCGCTCTCCATACCTCTGTGAATTCTCCTTTGTTTCACGCCAATATGCCCTTTCTCACCGGCGGGAGCGAAAGGGTGGTCCAAAAGCTTGGAAGTTCCATCCTAGACAGTTTTCATTTATGCCCTTCCTTTTCCCCATTCCATCAACCTGGCCGTAGGTATAAAAGGCTACCCATAGAGTTACGGAGCCACAAAGGAGTAATCGTAAGGCCGCGTGAGAAAAGCCGCTGCCTGGGACCGTCTGGAGCTGTGGCTGGACGAATCAACATGTGGCGACAAGGGGCTGAATGGGCGGTCCCCTGCCAATAAATATGTGACAGCCCCCAATATGACATCATCTACTTGTGGGAACGTGGTCAACGTGGACGAAGAAAACGCGGCAAGTACTTCTTATGCCACTTCGTCGGCTGGCTTGTCTGCCCGAGGTACACGGGAGACTGCTCGCAGAGGAGGACATCGCACCGAAACAAATCTCGAATTAGTTGTTCACGAGAAGTGAACATGGAAATCATGATGGCCTTTTACCGTGTAAACAAGTGCGAAGATACGCCACGTACAGGGTACAGACGACATTTCCATGAAGAGTATGAGAGGATTAGACCAAATATGCAACTTACAGAACGAAATGTTTTGACCGTAGAGAAGCCATTATTACCAAAGGCTATTTATGACAAACTGACACACAAAAATTAGAAAATATGAGAACTTGGCAACTGAATTAAAAAATATTTGGAAGTTGCGTAATTTCCCCATGGTTATATCCGTTGAAGGATCATCACCAGGAACTTTAAAAGAAATCTGGAGAATTTAGATATCAAAAATATCTTTGATGTAGCCCATAAAGCCACTCTTCTTCAAACATGTCATATTGTCAGGAAATTCCTAAATGCCTGACATTCATGTAGGTCAGGATGAATTTCCTTCCTGTGCAGTCTGAGGCTAGTCCCATAACATCAATTGGACAGGTGATAGATTTTCCTGCTAAAGCAGAGAAACTGTGAATAATGAAAATAAATTTGTCATATAAATACGGCATACGCCATGTATCAGGACATGTATATAATCATACAATGTACAATATTGGTATTTCCAAATATTAAATACAATACAGGAAATAAAATTCAATTTAATTTTCAAACTAAATACAATTTAATTTTATAAATGGCAGGGTAAATCTAAAGTTGAAAAACAATAACAAAGAAAGAGAAAAATTTGTGTTCATGAGATTAATGCCTGGGCTGTGTCCATCTTCTATATCCAACAATGAGCTTGGAGGGCTTCAAATCATGCAACAGAATATGGAAAATTTATGAGTACCAGTTTATATTGATGTTGATATGTGTTTATGATGTATGTATTATGTATTCTTTTGTGCTGTAGATTGTATGGTTTAACAAGAAAGCATTTAGTTTATGTTTGAATGTGTGTATTGAGTTTAAGCTTTTAAGGTCATGACAATTTTTTTGTTCATTTCCATTTCTTGAACACTACGATCTTCAAAAAGTTTACATATATATAGTTCTTGAGAAGTTTGTTTCCTTACAAATTTAACATTAATTTTTTTGAAAACCTATCTGTTGAGTGTAATTACTATTCTTTCCTAACACATTTCTTTGTGTAACAATAAGACCTTTTCCTCATTGATTGTTTGCAATTTGTTATTGTCATCTTCAAAGCAAAAAAGGGCCTTATATGCATTATCTTTTCTATTTTGAGAAAACCAGCAAGAAATGAAATGGCCTACAGTTTTCCATTTCCATTTCTATCAGCTCCTTAAACAATGGAAGATTACATTAATTTCAATTTTCTTGGAAACATCCAGGTTAAAATTGTACATTTATTTGGTCAAAAAAAGAATTTAGAATTTTTAGGATGCATTTTTTAGTAAGTAATGTGTATCTAAGTTTCTCCATAGGTTCGAGGAATATTCTCCATATTTTCAGATTATTAAATTCAGGAAAGAAAGGTAGTAATTTTCCATTATTGTTACTTTGGTCTTTACCTTCTTATTCTTTAATTTTGTCTGTTTCTTTGTTACTTAAATGAGCATTCCAGTTCCCTACTAATATAAAATCACGTTTTTTTAAATTGTTGTTTTACTACCATTGGGATTTCATTGTAAAATTTAATTGGCACTTTCTCTATCTTGTTAACCAGTACATATATTCATATTATATTCACAAACTTTTCTGTAAAATAAGAGTTACTGGTATTATTTCAGGTGACATGTATTAATGTCTTCCACATAAATTTTTCTCTTTGTATGCAACAACATTTGGAGCACCATCTGCTGCTCTTTCCTCACTTTTTACTCAAGAGTAAATTAAAATGTGCTTAAGCATTGAAACATTTCCTTTGTTTTTGTTTCTTGTTTTTTTATGAAACAAGTAAGTTTTATATCTCTTTTGATTTTGTTTCTAATTAGTTAAACACCAGTTCTGTACCTTCTTGTTCGTCTTTTTAATGCTGTCCTCTTATATTCCATGTTACTTATTTTTATATGTTGATAATGTGCCCTTCCATTACTGTAATTAGGAACAGTAATAAAATTGTTAATTGGGACAATATCTCTTTTTAACAGAATTCTAACTTACACTATAAATTTAATTTTTTCTAATTGTAAATGGATTTATTGTTCAAGAACTTCTAATGGAACACAAATGTCTTACAAAAAATCAGTGAAATCAACCTTTCCTATTTGAACTGAAGTTTTGAATAATTGGAAATTTGAAGCAATATAATCAACAGCAAGAATAATATTTAAGGCAGGGTGCAGTATACATCAGCTGTATCATTAGCTCAGAGAGAGGTAATATGATTCAGGTTTTTAAAATAGAATAACATTACATCTACTTGGATGTGAGACAATATGATTCATATTTTTATAAATTCATTTCATCAAAAGTATATACAAATTAAGGGCTATGAGGAAATTTTAACAACCATTTGTGTTAGCCTATTCATCATTCAAATGTTTTTGGTTTTTGTAGAAATAAACTAATTTATTCAAAATCACAGTAAGGGAGATGAAACAAAAATAATTGTTAAAATAAATTGGATATGTGTGGCGAACACTTAGTTAAAAATTTATAATTACCATATTTATATTGCTAATTAGGACACATCTAAGTGTTCTTTTATTACTTTTTAAAATTGGTGAAATTTTTTGCTAGCTGAATCGATTCCTCCATATAATATCAGATAGAAAATAAAAGTTTTTATATTCAGAGTTTTGTGCTAATTCTCAGCGTGTTATCATTTAACAACAAACTAAGATTTTGTTGTATTTATCCTGATAGTTATTTTGTAACAAAAAAAAAATACCTTGTTCTCGTTTCGTCACTTAACACAAAAAATTAATACTAATATGCCTAAGAATACAAAATAAATGCAGAATGACAATATTCTTAAATAGTACTTTTGTTGAAATATTAACTTTCTCTAGTAGGAAAGTTTCACTAGTGGAAATGACTTCACTTCTTCGTTAATGCTTTCATACATTTTTGGATGGATGGGACCATCGACGACTGGATTCTACTTGATAGCTGGTTCGCATAGACCGCAGATTTCCTTTGGAGAATTGGTAGACTGGACACCAAGTTTTCTCAGGAAGCTCCCAGATTTCCAAATACATTATTTGAAATCCATTTTCTCCAGTGTTTATCCATTTTTGTCGTTTAGCTACATGAAGTGAATGCAGTAGATGGTCAGCGATTTCCGAGTCGTTTTCTTCCAGAAAACTATTATACAGTGTCTCCCACTTATTATTCCACCCAGGAATACACTCTTTCCGATGTCCTCTTGGAATATGTTTATTAACAATAGAGATTATGATGCTAATAAATCTCTTGTATGTGTTAAAATAAACGGAATCCACATCAGTGTCTTGTCAAGTTTCGACATAGTGTTGGCACAGTTCGCCTTAGAAAAGTCCCATCTAGGTTTTGGGTAGTAGGCTCTATTTGGATTTTGGTTCCTATTTCAACTATGATTGGACGATGTTGACTCTTTGGGAAATCAGGAGGAACTCTTCTCAAAAAAGAAAAAGGTCCTTTTACATTAGTAGAAACATGTGTTAGCTGTGGGTTTTAATCTCTTTTCTAGGTTGCCGATCTGAAGGAAGCCTTGTCTTTTGCATCAGACACCATAAGTATATCATTTTCTTCAGCCCACTGCATGAAGTCTTTCCCGTTAGCATTATTAACACTCCAATTAATTATTAAATTTCCAATTAACAGAGTGACTATTTAAGTCTGCTGTGTATATGGATGGATGTACAAAAACTTTCAATATATCTTGCAACCAAGACATTATATTTAGTTCTATTTTAAATAGACCGATATACGTTTTCCTGTTGCTTGGAGAATTGAATTATGTTTTTTTCTTTGTGTGTGTGTGGGGTTTACTTACTGGAAATGGAAACCACTTTTGGTCTTCCTGTGTCATCGTACCAACCTCATGTATTGTCAGAGTGAAATGTGGATTGATTTAGCCAAATAAGATGACTAGTGTATTTTTTGCAAGCATGCACAATGAATGCACTGACGTATTTATAGCCTCAAACTTGTGAAGCGATGAGGTGATTTGCTAGGTGCGTTTCAAACATATTGACGATGTTCCGGCCTCAAGGATTAAAAATAACGTTGAGTAGGTCCAATGCATTTTATTAAAAAATAGTTCATGCCCAACTCGTCTTTGTATCACCTTACACTTCGCTACGTTTGTTGACGTTCAAAAAGAGACTTTCGTCTTCGACCTACACGATTAACATTCAACCTTTTGAGTCTGCCCAACACTTAATTGACATTGAACACATTAAGCATAAGTCTTTTTGACAATACCACTATAAACATACCTCTTCGTTTCTCACAATATTCTTTATGCTCAGACAATTCATTGCCATATACACATATGCTGTGTGCTATATACGAACCAATCATTGTACAGCTGGCCAACGACTAATGAAAGAATATGTCGTTTTCTTGAGCCTACTGCATGAGGTCTTCCCCGTTAGCATTATTAATACTCCAAATAATAATTAAATTTCCAATTAACAATTAAGAATAAACAACTCCAATTAACAATTGTATATATTAAGCCTTTTCAGAATTTCTCATCATAAAAAACATCTATTGTTTGTAAGTCTAAAAAAAACTTTCCTGTGGCACACTTTATGCATTTGTGCCTGTGTGATAAAGAGATATTCTATTGAAAAATTGACTTTCGTTTTTCTCATAAAAACATTCCTTAGTTCCTGCAGGATATTATTTTTGTACTTGTGTAATATAATCAAAGGAACTTCTACTGTATTGTATTTTGAAATATTATACATCGAACCAAATAATGTACATTATGTACAGCAATGTTTTATGTTTGATCAAATGTTGAATATGTACCAATGGATAACAGAGATTTTCCCGCAAATGATATTTTCAGAGATTGATATCCAGGAAGACATTTACCTACATATATTTCTATACATACTCCAAACATATTTTTCTGTTCTTCTCTTCACGGAACTTACTCACTTTATCTTAGAAGTTGGTTTTTCATACATTTTTTGTAGTGGTCTCTTTTCAATAAGCAATCAAGTTTGGTAGTGGAAAATATTGAGAAAAGGGGTCAGATATTTGTTCTGTCTTATTTCTTCTTTGTTGTGGAGAAAACCTGCATGTTTCTCTTCCCACTACTATCTCACACTTAAGTTAAATCTATTTTAATACAGTGTTTTATCATAGAATTATTTTCTTAGCGAAATGTGACTAAGAGAATCAGTATCATCTCCATATCGTTTTATACTTCGAAATTCATTGAATGGTGAACAAGTCTAATGAAGCGACATCCACAATATGTGAAGAAATGTTGGTAAAAACGCTCCTTATTAGCTGATAGAACAAGTTGTAACATATCAGTTTTTATTGAATTTCGCAAACATACTCTTTGGTTTTGGTTTCTGTACAGAAACAGCTCCCTTAATGATATTTAGACAGCAGAAACATTTTTGATTATTTTATTTAATAACAAGTACAAAATAAACTTATTCCCATGTTTTTACAGACATTTAAAGTGTTGTTAAGAGCTTCTGCTCCCCAGTCTTCATGTTGCTTTTTCAATTAAGATATTTTCAGATCCTACAGGAGATATTTGTTTCTACTTCTACTTTTAGCTGTAATGGAGTCATGCCCTTCAATAATCAAATGAACGAAAGAATTAACATATTGCTGGTACAATAAACTATAATATTGATGAATACCTCATAATTGATTTGATCATCTAATAATCTCGTAGTTTTCTGTCATTTGAGAACTATGTCTGCATAAGACATATGTGTTCTGTTATAAAAAACTTCTTGGAGTAGAGTCTCTTATGAAACACTGTGATTCTGCTGGATATATTTGTACTTTGTGTAAGGAATTGTCAGAACTCATTTGTTTACATCTGCTTAGTGACACATCTGTTCCTCTTAAATAGAATTGTCCTAAAGCACACTCTTGTATCAAACCCTGGGATTTTCCTGGATATTTTTGTTGTTGTGTAGGACTATTAACATGTTTTCTCTTGAATTAAACTCTTTATTAATATTTTATTAATCTTTCTTTAGTGCTAAAAGGAACTCTTTTGTGACACACAGAAGTCATTTTTATTAGTATGTATTCTTAGAGAACTGACCATTTTAGCTCTTGTTGCAAGGAAACCTCAGATTCTTCCGAATATTTTTTTACTATTTATAAAATATATTATCAACATGATATCTATCACATCATATTTTGAAATCCAATAAATCAGAACAATATATATAAGCAATAAAAAATTACAATACCTAGAAAGATGTATTTAAATAAATTTGATATGTGTACCTTGATGCCTATGTTTGATTTTCTTGCAATGATGATTTCAGAAAGATCTAACATCCTACTCATCTTTACATAAATCTATATAACACACTATGAAAGTATAAAATTTTTGCTTCTCCTCGAGAAGATCTTACTTGAAATTTTGGTTGTTTCTCACCCATGGATTTTTTTTTTCTCTTCTGAGTAGGTCATTTGATTTGGTAATAGAAAATAATGACAGAAAGGGGCAGAGGTTAATATTTCTCCTTTTGGAAATGTTGGAGACCTGCACATTCCACATTACTGTAATTTATAGGCATGACATTTTGTAAAATTAATCTATAGTGCATGCATTCCTCATGATCAATACGTCATGTCACGTCACGTCACGTCACGTCATACGCAGTTTTTAACTGTTTTTTTGAAGTAAAATAAATAAAAAATAAATAAATAAATCAGATCAACTAAACTGCATAAGAAATATCTATTGTTTATTTAAAAAACAAAGAAAAAACATACTCACCTAGAGCACATGTCATGCATGTATAAGATATGCATGATAACTAGTGATTATGTTTTTTACTTACTAAATGATATTACTGTAAATAATGTGTGGTGATGTCCGGTTTGGAATTGATAGATACATAATAATACTCTTTAAATTCCTTTACTTTGCTAACAGATTTTTAGCTACCATCATTGGCATTACCGTTTCTGTCTTTTTAAATATTGTCAGCCAACACAAGGCATTTCACGAAGCTTGCAGAAACAACTCTTTGTAAGTCTCTTTGTGGTGTAAAGTCAGGGCACAATCTTTCATCAGACAGTCATAATTTCTTTCCTGAACAAAATCATTCTGTGCATAGAAAGATTAATGTTAATGTTAATGTTAATTAATGTGTAATGTCTTTGGTTCAATTTATGCTTGTTCTTGCTTACCCTTTCGATTTGAAGATTTTGTATCTCAGAGGGGTTTATTGCGTATCTCTCATTTTTTTGTATCTCCTTATTCAGAAGAAAAATTCAGTTTCAAATTCCCTACTAGAAAGTGTTTATATTTCAGTTGTTCTTCATTATATCACAATTTTTACGATCTCACTAGTGAATTTCGTAAATACCTTTCGTTGAAGATCGTGTTTAACTAAGGGATTTCATTATTTGCTGAATGATCTTGCTCATCCTTTTAGAATACAGATATTAATAAGCCTTGTGTTTTCATTCTGATTGCTCTTTTGGTGACATAATTTCAAGTCTTTTTTTATCTAACATAAGTTGAGATGTGTTTTTGGAGAGTAGTGTGACTGTCACTTGAGTTGTTGGACCATCATCTGCCGTTGACTTATTCTGTGAGAATTGATTCAGCTTTTCCCTTTCAAGAGAACTGGCAGCACTTGCAGTGAGTGTACTCTGTAACTGCACAATGTATTATGGAATGAAGTCATTGAGTTACATTAAGTGGATGTGATTGCCATCATTTTCACGTCAAACTGTGAAGATGCCTGATGTCCTTATATCATATAGGAGTGACATGATTTACAGATATTAGAGATCTTTATAAAATCTTTTTTCTATATCTCCACCTGTCTCATACAATGGATATTTGAAGATACATATTTGAAGATACATATTTGAAGAAACACAAAATAGCATGTAAATTTATGAATGTTTTTACCTTGTTCCATAGATGATAGTAGGCCTACATTGTGGGATGAACCAATATTCAAGAAATAATTTTCCACACATTCTCTAATTATATCTTTTTGCCGATCCACCTTTAGTTGTACCTACTCATTTTGTATGTTGTGATTGTTTCTCATGCTATTCCCTCACTCAAAATGTCAATATTTTTTATAAAAATCGCTTTCAATTGAAATCGGAATTACAGCAAAAGCCTACACATCAACAGGTAATTCGTTACGTCTTATTTCTATTTAGCCAGTTTTGGGCATTAAGCCTGTGTGCAATGAAGTAACACTGTGTTAAAATATTTGTTGTTTGTGACGTAACGTCTCAGTCAATCGATGCCTTTGATCCCTTTTGCCTGAGGATCAGCGTTGTTTGTTAACCGAAGTTCCTAGACGGTCGTCCCACTGGTAGTCCGTGGTGTCCCGAATTGCTTAACTTTCCTGCCTTCGCGGAGTGTAGTTAAGCAATTCAGCTAAGGACTCCGGCATCTCGTTAATATCTTCGAGTTGAATAGATTATTCTAAAATATTGATCTTTCCAATGAGCATCGCATTGCTGACCTTGGCAATAAAATGTTGAGGATGATGCTAAATTATTTTTAAAATTCACGTCCACAGCATTATTTGAAGCCTCAACTTTTTGAAAGATTGAGTACTGAGATAGACTTTTTGAAAGATTGAGTACCCTGACGAAGGGTTCTGTAAATCCCTGACGTTCCTCAGCCGACCGGCTAAGCGTGAGGAAGTTAATTTAACCCGTCTTTAACCGGACACAGATACTTTTCTCATGTTATCCTCCTTCGAGGCGAATCTTCCCCTGCATGTGATTCGTGTAGGATCGTTCTTTTTATGGAACCCCCCTGCTGCATTGTACAAAATTCGAGGGCAGTCGGCAAAGACATGGCCTGGGCAACGTCTTACAGGAGGTGCTCGGCGATGAGTATTTCGCGCTCTCAAAGCTTTTTTGGTATTTTAGTGTAAGCGGAATGTGATTACATTTTAGATATAAGTGTTTTTAGCCCCTTTTCAACCAGCTGTGCGTATTATTAATATTGTTTCTTTTTCGTTTTTTAGTCTTGACCTTGTGTTGTCCACTTGTATACTTATTCAGGCCTTCCTTGTAGGCAAAATACCGCTTTAAATCAGCGAGTAATTTTTTTTGCAACAAACCTTTTATTCAATCAATTTAAGTTTTTTAGAATTACTTTTACATAGGCGGCAATGACCTCAGTAATTGAATCGCTTTCTAAACCTCAATCAATCAATCGGATTTTTCTTCTCTTCTCTACCTCTACGAGCTCTACGAGCTTGAATATCTCGGGGGGCAGGATCTTTTGGGGTATGAGAAAGTTACACACCCAGACACAAAATTAGGTAAAAATGACAGTATATTCTGTAATATGGCATGAGAAATAGTTTACACTTAACATTCAAGTTCAGAATTAAATCAAATTACAACACAACACAAAATTTACTTAACAATGTGCTCGCTATATCGAGTCTGATTCTCCTATCACCCGTGCACGGTTTTGCTAAGTTATGAACTTAATTGAAACTAAATTTTCCCATACTCCTGGGATTAAACACAATCATTCGTTATTAAAGATCTTATTGTTACTTTACATTAAGTATTTCCTCGTTAGCAAATTTTATACAATAAAATGAGGAACTCTAATAAAAATTCACACAGTTTCTAGATCGAGTTCTATTGCAAGTAATTACCGCTGTACAAGGTAAATTTATGCTGTCGTGATACAAATCTCAGTTGATTTTACAAAGTTTTACTGGTCTGGTTCTTCATTTCACTCCTTCCAAAATACGGTCTCCCACTCTGGTCTACTCAGTTACAAATTACCTTTGCCGCCGCCCAAGGCCCCAGTTTACGCACCGCCGTCGCGTCGAAGTAGCTGCACACCTGCCGGCCACGCTGCCACTCGCGTCTCCCGATGACCTCGAAGCCGTCTCCGCAATCCGTTACCAGATTTTCGCACCAGTCTTCTAAGCTCTCGCCACCAGATCCAGGACCCATGCACGCGTACTGCTCCGTCCCTCGCGTGTGTTACAGCACGTGTCGCTCCCACCAGCGCGTTGACTATGATATTGTTCACAATCACGTTTACTTTACTTTATGCGGCCTCGTTATAATATTAACTTGCTGCCTTTTCGCCGCCTCAATGTTGCAACGTTTTCTTCCACTATTACTCGCGATAATCTCTACGACTCCGCGTCTTTACTACGGAGGAATACCTCACTCGTCGCCGCCTAGCTCTAGAAAAACTAGTACCTCGCTCGTCGCCGTCCAAATCGAGAAGAACTAGTACCTCGCGCGTCGCCGTCTGGATCGAGAAGATGGCAGCTTTTCGCCGCTCCGCCGTATAAATGCGGCCCTGACGTCATAGAACCCCTATGCCGCGCCGCCCCTCCGTTGAAATTACCCCGCCGCTGCTTCTGGCCGCCACCTCCAGGTCGCGCCTTTTCTCTTCCGTGCTGCTCTTGCGATGTTATTTATTCACTCCTTCCAAAATACGATGCGTGGGTGCCGTGTGAGTTAGTGGCCAGGCCACGAACGTCACAATATATATATATATATATATATATATATATATATATATATATATATATATAAAAGAATGCATTAAGTTTCTTTAAATTTATATTTACATCAAGCTTACATTTAAAACACATTTATAAACAAATTATAACTAATACTAAATAAATACACAATTAGAGCCTTACATTCAATCAATATAAAATTAGCTGTAGTCTAATATATGCACAATTATTAATATTACATATACCTTTATTTAAAATGCAATTTGGTATGACCCGATTGCAGTTAAATAACAATAATAATAAACGGGTACAGTACAAGCCGAAGATGCAATAATCATACTATTACTAATATTAAGTATTATAACAATTATTTCAACTGTGTCATGATATCCAATAATTATATGTTGGTGATGCTAAAATTTAATACAAGCTACAAGTCATAGAATATTTGGATGTCAAATACAGTTAAAGGGCCCATGTCTGAATTCCCGTAATGATAATGTTTTGTGAAATGCGACTTCTTTTGACTATCTTCTCCGATAGACCTGTGAGATTGTGAAACGCTCTCTTAGTGTGGCTAACGCTTCTTCTAACAAGATTGGAAAGAGGAATCCACTGAGAGATGTTTTGCTACTGTGTGTAGCGTGCGTGTAAACAATTTTTTTTTCTTTTGACAAAAAAGGGTTTAAAGCTTTCTATGATAAGATTTGCAACTTTTTAACTTCTGGGTTCTACACAAAATGTGTTGCCATCTATTGTCAAAGTCTAAAAAATTATGGATTTCAAAGTTTTGGAATAATTTTACAATGCCTAAAACTTAAGAGATTACATATACATTTTATTTCATCATTGCATATACATTTCATTTCATATACATTTTATTTCATCATTACATATACATTTCATTTCCTCATTTATTTCATCATACGTATACATTTTATTTCATCATTGTATAATTAACATTCTCTTGTAATATAACTCATACTTAGGAAATATTTATAAATTTGAATGAAAAAAATGGAATCTTATTCATTTTATAAACATCCTGACGGAAGAATATGCGAATAATTTTAGAGAAGAATGCTCAATGTAAGAACGTAAACTGATCGATGAAGTTTGAGTAGTAATAATACTACTACAGTCTCAAACGAATCAAGAACTCGAATAAAAAAGGCCATTCTTGTCTATTTTCTTTCATTCGTTGCTGAGAATATATTTGTGCTATCTGGGCGACGAGTACAAGCTTCTCTTAACGGACCTTTCCCACCATACAGAGAATCAGAAACACATACACATTTGAATAACCGCTAAATGTGCGCAATATCAGTTGATAAACAGTTCACAAGAGACAACACTAAACTACTCAAATGGCTGGGATGTAGCATGATATTGCTCAGCGTCTTTTCCGAAAAGAACTTTTAAATGGGAACTAACCTGTATTTTTCTCAATGCAGCAAATTTAATTTTTAAAGACATGCAACTGAACAGGAGGATGTTCATTCTTATTTCGTATCTTCACTGCAACAGGTGAATGCTTGTAACCTTCGTTTACAGTTCCACTTTAACCCGTACCAATACTTTAGCAAATCAGCCTTTCTGGAGATAGTAATAACCAGTTCTGCAGCTTCTCGCGAACTCAGCACCTTACGATTACCTTAGTGCCTTCGCATTGCAACATACATAAGCTTCAGGGAATACTCGCTCTTTTCGACAGTCACATGATACTGTTTTCAACCATTTGCTTTCCTGTATTCTTCTCTGCCTTGTTCTGGTGTTTTTTCTTTGTTATTTCAAAAACATTATGTCGGGCCCTCATTTACGAGTACCGATGTTGCATGCTCAGTCAATTTAATGACTTTACAACCATTTATTGTTATATTACGATCTGAGAACAACTGTGATAAAAGTTGTATTTATGATTAATCTTCTTGTTTTCATACTCTAATAGCTTACCAAAACCACATAATCCACTTACTAATTAAGATCTACTCAATAATAAAGGATTGAAATATTCAGTCTGTACTGTTCTTGTAAACATACGTGTATATACTCTTATTTTCTTGGGACGCAAAATTTCCTAAACAATTGGATTTACTTTTTTAGTATATAATGTAGAAAAACAGTTAATAACTGCGTGACATACTAAGGGGAAAACTGCAATCTTTTCAGGGTTTCTTTAACTATGGAATCTCTCCCCTAACACACACTTACCAAATTGAATAATGAATTTAGAAAGAAAAGAGCGTTTTTGGCAAGAAAGTGTGAGCTGATATACTCTTCCGTGTAAAAAAAACGATTTGCAAAGGAAATCAGATTCATATTTTGGCTATTATCACTTGTTTCTTTGTGTCGGAATCGACTTACTGCCGCAACAAAACGGAGAACGACTTTATTTAAATTAAGCAACCTGCGGAGCTCAAGAAATTTGCACAAATAGTGATGATACATTTATGTTCAGAAACAAAACAAAGGGCCATCTGGGAAAGATGAGATAAACTGCACAAATACCCGATAGCAATAGGGGCCATTAATCCAGAGGTATCGATTTTGACCCATTGAACAAGAGTGGATTATTGTGTCTACTACTTCTGACAGGCATATGAATGTATTACAATTCTGAATTGCATGATCTCCGAACTCATGGTAGAGAATACAAAGTCTGACTACTACTTGTGTCTGTCCTTTTGTTGCTTGAGCCAGGGATTTTTATAGTTTCAAATGATGGGTAACGTCAATGTGATATTTGTTTTGGATGTGATAACCAAAACGATGTGCTTGGTCATGAAGATGGAGTTTGCAAGATGCCTGTAAATGATACAGGATTCTGAGTAAGGAAATACTTAAAATTATCTAGCTAATGTACTAGTAGTCATAAAACAGGAAAGAGATACTAATTATAGATGTACATCCGAATTAGTTCAATAAAGTAATAGGAAAATTTAACAAAGTTATACGAAAATGTCATTTGACCATTACTAGTTGGCTGTTCTTCACAAGTGCATTGTGAATTTACAGTTTAATAAGAAAATACTAAGTAAATGAATTGTATGCCATTAGCCTTTTATAGTCACAGCCAGTCGCGGCTCGTGTTTTTGTAAATAGGGAAGGCTGCAAATGCATTGCATTATAATGCATTGCATGCATTATATTTCTATACATAATCGCTTCCGATACAGGCATAACGGAGTAGCGCTCCTATCGCAAAATGGGAAAACTAGTTGATGCTCAATGCTACGCGCTGAGCTGCATAGTAATGCTATCTGGTGAGTACGCCCTTCTTCAGACCCTACGCCCCACCCTTGAAGGCTGCCTGGACGCAGCCTTCGTCCGCCGGTAAGCCTGTGCAGTGAATCCATGACGTCACGCCTGCTCGTTTTCCACAGGCCGTATGGCGGAATGAAGTGGGAGCCTAACGCTTTTGTCTTCCCTGTCAACAGCTTCAAATGCGTTACGGACGACCGTTATCGAACACACAAACATTTTGTTACGATTGTTGCATAATGTAACTCAGAAAGGCATTATTAATAAATAAATACATTTATAAATATATTTTTAAATTTCTTTTGGCGGCGATTTATACAGGAGAGGCTCCGCCTTACAGCCTTTAATGACGAGCCGCGCCTGGTCACAGCATTTTTCTTACAATCGTGTTACCTCCTTCATTTTTCCATGTCAGGGTTTTGTAATATTTTGTGGAAATGTACTCCGAAATATTAATAGTTTCAAATGATGGGTGACGTGTACGTGATATAGCTTTTCGATGTGAAAACCAAAACGATGTGCCTGGTCGCGAAGATGGAGTTTGCAAGATGCCTGTAAAAGATGTAGGATTCTGAGTAAGAAAATAGTAATAACTATCTAGCTAATGTACTAGCAGTCACAAAGGAGGAAACCGATACTAATTATAGATGTATATCCTGAGATAGTTGAACAAAGGTATACGAAAATGTGCCTTAACCAGTACTAGTTGGCTGTGCTCTACAAGTAGCATTGAGAATTTACAGTTTAATAAAAAATACTAAGTGAAAGAATTGTATAGTCACACCAATTTTCTTACAATCGTGTTACGTCCTTCATCTTTCTATGACAGGGTTTTACAATACTTTTTGGAAATGTGTTCCGAAACTCTAATTGTTTCTTTTCCATTTTGGTGATAGTATTCCACCTCTCGGGAATATATAATATGATGTGACAGCACGTACCAAGAATTCTCTAGCAGAGATGGGAAAGACATCCTCTACAGTGATACCATAAAAGAGGGTGAATTTGTTCTCTCAATTCCGTTTTTGGTCTTCCAATCCCTTTTTGTTTGTAGGTTTGCAATAATGTGTAATATGTCCTATATTTTATTTGGCATATATTTTTTAAATTGTTACGTCTACATTGATGCAACGGGTCTCCAAGCCCCGAGAAGCGCAATGAGCGCTTTCTCTGATGAGTTTGCCTGTTTAATTCGTGGTCTTAGGAGTAATCTTCCGTTAATCATTATAGTCATCATTACTGAGGAAATTTGTCGGAGTCAATTGTCTAGATGATGGCCAGGTTGCAACTCCGCGTATGTGCCTCTTCCATTACGGGCTCCTTTGTCACCCCCAGCTGCCAGAACTAGGAAGGAATTAGAATGCGTGTAGGGTTTAGGATGCTTTAAAGTGGTTTATCTAGCTCCTGTAAAAAGGAAAACTTATTTTGTTGAAACAAATTTCACATGAGATCCGAGAATTGAATATTTGTATGTGAAAGGCGAGCGACTACTTTTTTTTTTTGTTTTTGAAGGGGGGAGTGTGAAACATTTTATTTCCAAAATTTAATTTGAGTTTATAATCAGTGGTGCTTCTTTCATTCTCAAACTCTTCATAAGTATAAAACATAATAACATAATTCACTAGATTTCATAGCTTTCTCCATCTTAGAACATTTTCTACATTCTGAATCCACGAGGGACCAGCAGTCATTTAATTATTATGTTATGAATTTCTGAATGTCACTCCTGCAAGTCGTACACGACCACAAACATGAATAACAGTTACGATTATGGCTCATTTTTAGGTTTATTTTTTTAAGATTATATATTTTTGTTCTATCAATCATCCTTTTTTTCCGACCGTTACAGGCACAGTTATTTTAACAATTTTTGCCAGTTACAACTATAAAAGAATGAATTTCCTCTTTCTCTTTTGACATCACTTAACAGATACACGATTATTATCACTGTTTGCTTACCACCATATTAGTGTCCAGCCACATCAGATTGACGCTTGCTTCCACTAGTTTGTAATGCTATTAAATCACTTAATATTGCTTTTTGGTTATGACCCTAGTACTTTACACCCCATCATTTCTTTTTTGCTACGTATACGTTCGATTTTACTTCAGTACGACAAGCATTTCCGATGCAGTATGTTCGCGCAAGGGACATGTGATGTGTAGGTTCTGTCCAAGCGAAGGGATCTTTTAATTGCCCAAGATGTTATTAGCACTTGTACTTTCTGCGGAGGGGTCAAAGTCCGACATCTCTATGCAATAGAAATTACTTCGAGAAGTTGGGGCGCCTGACTGATGTGTGAGTGGGGGAAGCTGGTGTGTATGTTTTTCTCAGGTGCGTGTGAGCTTTGTAACGACTCGCCAAGTGTTGTTTCTCTTGTCTTTGTTTTGCGCGTGTTTGAAAGCGAGAAGAGGCCAGCAGCTCCTTGTTGCTCTGATGTGGCTGTCTGCCGAGAGGTGGCAGCAAATGTTTCAGTGACAGACACGTTCATCTATGAAAGCTATTGAATGAACTTATTGCCTTAGGATTTTACACGTATTTATATCCAGGACATTAGTTTTTTGTTGCTGGTGCAGTAGTGGATTCAGTTGTTCGTTGATCTGATTACCGAACCGCGTTGCGAATACCGAAAGTTCAGTTTTTTGTTCTTTGTTTGGCATGTGACTATTGGGTAGTTAGGTTGCATGCAAATCACACATATATAAGGCACATGAATCGAGCTTGTTGCATAAGAGTTTTCGAGGATGCAAGTCAACGTCGTTTCAAATAACATTATCAAGTTTTTCTTCCCTATCAAGGACACTTTCACTTTAATGCATTTCGTTACGCTGCAGCACCTTTTCATAATTCAACAAAGTACTATTTTTTATTTGATTATCCACGACAATATTCGTGAGTTTTACCAGTTTTTAAAACTTAATTACCAAAACTAATGTTTTCGTTTATTCCACAGAATATTCATCAGTCGGCGTAATGAATGCATCAACTGATCGTAATTTATAGTATAGGAGAAGATTTGTGACACGTATACACACAATGCTTGAAACAGTCAGTTCTTCTTTGCAGAAAACTCATGGCTGCAAGTAAACATCTAATTATTCCTCTTGTAAAGTTCGAAAAGTGAATTCTGCGACACTTTGATGTTTAGAACCCAAATGCTCAGCGTGAACTAATATCACACCCAGTTGGTAACTTTCATTTCCAATTCGATATCACATATGTGTCATCTACTGCTGTCATCCATTCATAATTTTTAGTGGTCAGTCATTCTATTCCAACGCCATTTCAGCCCGCCATCTCCAGAAATGATTGTCTTCCTCGACTTTCTGACACAAAATAGAAAATTTTAGATTGAATTAATTCAAAAAGAACAAACCGTTTCCAATTAGAAGTAGGCATAAGAAAAAATGTCTTTGTTTTTAGCTTCTGGCTTTAAAGGAAGCGAGAGGTTTGTGTGCCTTGTCTTCACCATCTTCTCTCTTTTCTACTAGCTTATTTTATGTTCGCGCGGAAGGTTTATACTTAGGGAATTGCTCCTGGCGCGGTACAAGTTTCTTCCATCATCTTTGTAATATATTGCAATTTCTGTTATTAGGTGCGCTTGAAATTCTTGTTTTTTCTTGTCTTTCTAATGTCATCTTTTTTTTGGGAATTCTGTACTGCTGGTGCGAAGGAGGGCCCAAGTCTGAACCAAGGAAGAGGTCCGTAGTGATTCATAGAACAGTGCACTTGGTGTCGCCACCCTCCCAGCTCCGGCGGTTTAAATAATACTTGTGCTACAATGAGAATGATACAGACGATTAGCGTGACACCTGCGCTGATATGACGCGCAGCGCTGCCAAAAGAAAGATAGGCCCCATGATATGTTTTGTTCCTGCTTGCAGAAACGTCACAAGATAAAATTGGAAAGGTATCTCACTAAATGATGTCAATATTCCATACACTCTGGCGTGGGAGCGATTTTTCTTACTTCCATAGGCATAAATAGAATGAGAAAAGTATAATAGTGTATTGTTTTAATATATCAAATGCAGTTAAGTAGCACTATTTTATTATTATGGAGACACGTCTCCATAGGAATTAAATAGTCCGCCTTCGCGCAATTACTATCGGTGCGATCTCAACTTTCATGTTAGTCCGACGTAAGCCAATGTTTAAGAATAGGGCGCATCCCGGAATACGGCATTGCCGTCTTGTAGCTGAATGCTAGAGAAAGGATGCACCTGGAAGTACTGATAGATGGATGGGAGCAGCGTGTTGGTATTAAGATTTCGCTCAGTTGAATCCGTGCATATTAGGTAAGCTAAGAACATAGATCTGTTGATCGATTTTGTAAATTAGTTTGGTTGATTGCAAATATGTATTTTTAAATTATTTTTCCTGAGCACATTTTTATCCTTCTTACCTAAATAGAAGTTTTCGTAGACAAGAATGCAGATCATGTTCCTGCGCAATTGCGAGTACGTTAAAAGCTATTGTTTGATGTCATTTAAGAGATAATTGTTTGAGTATTAAAAAAAGAATCATTGTTGCGTTAATCCAAGAAGATATTGTATCGTTAGTCTAGTATGACTACTGATCTAAAGCTGACGATTACATTCTCAGATGTAATGCGATTCAGAATCATATTTAGAACCGCAAATTAAGTGGCCATGATAAAAAAGGTGCTGTGTATGTGAAATTGTGAGGTAGTTGCTAACAAGAGATATTGTTAGAAAAGTTTCAGTTATATTATCAGTTGACCGTTGTACTAATTATATCACTAGGTGATTTCGGCACGAGTAAGAATCTTATGAAAGAGTTATATTTACAGTCAAGATATTTTCTAGAAATAGTGGGTGAGGTCTAAACACAAGTAATTGCACAGGGCGATCAGAGGCCTGAGAACAATGTAGAGTTTCAAACATGTTTGAAAGTGAATGTGTGCGTTCACCTGCGTAGTTTAAAGCAAGCGCGAACCGCTCTTTTCGTAGAACGCGCTAGAAATGTTTTCAATCGTCACGAAAACGGCGGCTAGATTCTGATTGACCAGCCTCCCACATACAAGAGGGCCCAAAAGATTCCTCGCGGAATCCGCCGCCAAACGCGGGAGTGATTGCTATTCTTAACGCGCGTTGAAGTCTCCCGGAACGACACTTGGATACCAATCCGTTCCAATCCTTTTCGAATCTCGGAACGTCTCTCAGAAACAACGATTGGTTTTGACGCTACTATCTCTCTGGCAGTCTTTCGACCTGGATTCTGTCCCGAACAGCCCGTCCCCGCAGCCGCCGGAATTAGCATTAGAGGACTCCGATCTGTCCCCTGCCTCTGTTTTCACGCTCACTGACTCTGCGCCGTCTGTATATCGTAGAGAAGCTCACATACTAAGCAATTTCAGTCGTGATTACGTCTGTCAAAATGTCCCATTTAAATAACATATCACTCTCGGGTAACATTCTCTTAGGCAAAATATGTAATATTCCTCTTTCCTCACCTTTGGTTTCTTTCACTCTCCTATGATGAAATTTTCACGCTGGAGGGAAATTGCAGGATCTGATGGAATTGCAAAGAAACCAAGGAAGATATAAAGTCTAAAAAAGTAAACTCTTCCAATGTACACTGTGAATTGGAAATGTGATGTATAAAATTTATTCACTTAATAGAACACTCGTTCTACTGGACAATGGAAATAAAATATTTTTACCAATCACTTTGAAATCAAATAGTTTTGCATTGTCCACTATATTTTCTCAGAAAGAAGAGATTCATAAAAGTAGTATCCAGAGTTAGACAACTTTTTGAAATGGTATTGGAAAATTCTTATTGAGAAACCGGGAGCTGTAGGTACGTGCATCAACTGATATCATTGCAGCGCCTATGACTGGGAGGTCCTTGGTTCCAGTTCTGACGGCGACAGGATTATTGACACTAGCTTTTAAGCTAGGGCGTATTCAGTCGCTGTCTGGAGAAGAATTCTTGGGGTCGGCTGCTCTCATAGGTAGTTTTGCGTGGTTTCTCTGATGAACACCAGGAGAATGCCGGACGAGTACCCTAAAAAACGGGCCACGGACCGCTCGCGATCTGTCCTTTATCTTCCTTGTCCTATCCTCGTCCCTTACACACGAATTTACACTAACATGCCTACACTACCACACATGCCGGGACACTGGTCGGGTAATTAGAACGTGTCCCGGCTGGGGCGGTGCCCCGGTGGTGGGAGGTATCGGGTTGGGGAAAATCTCGATAGTCGACGGTAGCTCTGTGCCCGATTTCGCCATCCAGTGGGGGAAAGTCCCCGCCATTTCCTGATGAAAACACGTGCACTACACTTACGGGACAAAATGACTTCGGTAGTTGACGCGCCCGGAATCACAAACAATATTATTGAGAGTATTGGGTGTTGGGGGACTTTCGTCAGTCTCCAGTGTTTTATCGTAGGGTCAGAAATTTTCTTTTCGCTTCCGTTTGAGTTGTCCTATTTTTCGTCGGATTCAATGAACTCATTGTGAAGTGTTATCTATACGATTTCAACTCTTTTTGAGTCTCTCTCATCTATTAAAATACGTACTATAAAACCAAAAATTTCCATTTTATCGTATTTAGAAATCCCAGAAGTCAATTACAATATTGTACATAATCCATAATTTTGTGAAAGAGATTATGTATTTAAACGAAGCTTCCATGTGAAACTATAGGGATATCATACACATTCTTGCCGAGATGCTTTTTTCCAAAGCTGATATCCAGGTTATTTACGTCCAAAAATTCTATTCATTTTCGAAACATTAAATTTTTGCATCTCTTCGTTTAACAAAACCGTCTTACAGTGTATCTATGGTAGATTTTTTTTACATTTGTTGCGTCTTCATAACACAACGCGTTTTGTGAGACGCAACCTATATCCTAATCCTTGTTGGGTGTTGAGCACTAAGGGAGTAATCCTCCGCTATTTGATATATTTTTCGTATTACGAAGTAATTCTCCTTTACTTTTTATATATGGTAAGTCCGTATAGGAGTCAATGTAGTCCTTATCTCGTTGTCAAGAGGACCACTTGGTAGCATCTCCGCATACGCACCTCTCATGCGCGCTCCTGCGTCACTACCCAGCAGCCGTGATGCTCCTCTTCCCACGCGGGAGCTGGGCGTCCGCCGTTGCCGCAGCGCCGAGGAGTCTGGGGCGGGGAGAGGGAGGTTTCCCCTCCGAGTTTCGTCGCAAGATTGTCAGCACCAGGGGGCTGCGCCGGCGCTCCAGGTGGGTCCTCTATTGAGTGACAACCGAGTCTCGTCGAATCCAGGTACGGTTTTATCAGCAGTCAGCGGTGTTGATTTTTTTCGAAAAGCAGCCGGGTTTTCCAAAAATGCGGGTTTAAAAAAAAGAGATTTAAGTACAGTTGGTGAAACCGTTGCAGTTGAAGCTGTGTTGGAGCGATTGTTAACAATGTTCTAGTTATTGCTGCTGTTGAATTATGTATCGATTGTTGTCGATAAACTGACAATTACTTCTATAGTATGGTTTTTAATGCTGCGTCTGCGACCAGAATCAGAAATTGAATTTCATCAATGTCCGATAACTAAATATTTTCGTGTAGATAACCATATATCTACTACGAGTTAGTGTAGAGCCCATCACGTTCAAATCTAAAATATTATGACTCACTAACTTATCACTGAATTTGAAATGGAAAAATGTTTACTTTTTTTATAGCGGGAGTGATCCCTCTTTTTACAGCCCTCAGTGCTGCCAGGCCAGAGTTTAGATAAGGAATTTCACTAATGGCCAATAAAAAATATAGATAACTCTACAATTATTACGAATAAGCTTACAGCTCAAATATTATCGTACAATGGCACTATCTAAAATTATCGTACTATCAAACTATTTAAAATACGGTCACTTATTAACTTATCACTGAATATAACAATACCACAATCTATTTCCTTCGTAAACGAGCGAGTGAACAAATTTATATTGCCATTTTTCTCGCCTTTCTTTCCATACTTTCTCTTCTTCAACATAACATCAGTATCCCCTCAAACATTTCCCCAACACGTAACCGCAAAATAATCACAATCTTGAATGCTGATGTCTATCTCAATAACTGGCATTAAATTGCATGGAAGAGGTTTTCACTAAATCCTTTCATTTGTTTTTGTTTCATATCAGGTTCAGGTGGTTTTGTGAAAGAAATTACGACAGAAGTCAAAATGCCTGTGTCCATTGTGTATGTAAATAGATTCGTATCTAATATTCCTAATGGTAGATGTTTGATATAGAAACAATTTAACCATTTTTGGTGGCATTCAGCAACTTACGCTTGCCAACGAGAAGTGATAGTGCTTCACCAGCTCATGAAGCCACGTGTTCTGGACATCTCTATGGAATGGACATCTCTATTCATTGTTTTCTTAAAACCACAGATTAATTTTTATTCATAAATAAAAATTACTACGTTGGGTTTGCTATTAAGTTATGCAATGACTGATGCATAGAAATGTTTTGAGTGACGAAATCAACACATTACATTATTTGAAATGTTGAAAATTATTTCAAGGATATTTTAATTGAAAATTAAAACAAAATAAAATTTATATTTCACACTAATGGAAACGCAGCCTACTTTTTTATTAAAAAAATCTTATCTGTGAATGCAAAAGTAGTTTGGTATCTTCAAATTATTATATATATTAAAGATAGAGATATATATTCTCATGAAATTTTTAATTTGTGTAGTGATTTTGTTGTGTAACAAATCATTAGGTTATAACATTTGAGAAGTGGTCAACAAGTGTTTCATTGTAGAATGTAAACAATAGTTTATTTATGTACTGACAAATTTGCAAAAAATAAATTAAATACAAAATATATTTTTAAGATAGCTATTTAAGTAAATAAAAAAACTTAACCAAGTCAAACAATTAAATTATGAAATAATATTGTATATATTAAATTTATGTATTAAATATCAATTGTCGCAGTCAGTTGTCTAGAGGATCGCCAGGTAGCAACTCCACGTATGTGCCTCTTCCATTACGGGCTCCTTCGTCACCCCCAGCTGCCAGGACTAGGAAGGAATTAGAATGCGTGTAGGGTTTAGGACGCTTCAAAGTGGTTTATCTAGCTCCTGTAATGAAGGAAAACTTATTTTGTTGAAACAAATTTCACATGAGATCCGAGAATTGAATATTTGTATGTGAAAAGCGAGCGACTTCTTTTTTTTTGCTTTTGAAGGGGGGAGTGTGAAACATTTTATTTCCAAAATTTAATTTGAGTTTATAATCAGTGGTGCTTTTCACAATCTCAAACTCTTCATAAGTATAAAACATAATAAAATAATTCACTAGATTTCATAGCTTTCTCCATCTTAGAACATTTTCTACATTCTGAATCCACGAGGGACCAGCAGTCATTTAATTATTATATTATGAATTTCTGGATGTCACTCCTACAAGTCGTACACGACCACACACATGAATAACAGTTACGATTATGGCTCATTTTTAGGTTTATTTTTTTAAGATTATATATTTTTGTTCTATCAATCATCCTTTTTTTTCCGACCGTTACAGGCACAGTTATTTTAACAATTTTTTGCCAGTTACAATTATAAAAGAATGAATTTCCTCTTTCCCTTTTGACATCACTTAACAGATACACGATTATTATCACTGTTTGCTTACCACCATATTAGTGTCTAGCCATATCAGATTGACGCTTGCTTCCACTAGTTTGTAATGCTATTAAATCACTTAATGTTGCTATTTGGTTATGACCCTAGTACTTTACACCCCATCATTTCTTATCTGCTGCGTATACGTTCGATTTTACTTCAGTACGACAAGCATTTCCGACGGAGTATGTTCGCGCAAGGGACATGACGTGATGTGTAGGTTCTGTCCAAGCGAAGGGATCGTACAATTGCCCAAGATGTTGTTAGCACTTGCACTTTCTGCGGAGATGTCAAAGACTGACATCTCTATGCAAAAGAAATTACTTCTAGATGTTGGGGCGCCTGACTGTTTGATGTGTGAGTGGGGGAAGCTGGTGTGTTTGTTTTTCTCAGGTGCGTGTGAGCTTTGTAACGACTCGCCAAGTGTTGTTGCTCTTGTCTTTGTTTTGCGCGTGTCTTGCCTTCTCTTCTCTGAATGTAGTCATTGACAATTGCTTTCCTCACGGGCATCGTTGGATTGATGGAACAAAGTGATTCTGAGAGACTTTTTATTCATATGCGTCAGAAACAAATTAATCTGTCGGCAATGCACGTAAGGAAGTGCCATCATTGCACGTTTTCTTGATTCCTTAATTTTTACCCTAGCCCGTGTTTTCAAGTGTGTTGAATTATAAACACAAGAAAGAGCAAGCATTTTTGGTAAGATATGATAATAAGATAATCTTTGTTTCTGAGTAATGATGACCATTAGCAACCACAAATGGCTCATACACTTCGGCTTTTATTCTTTATCATGCAGGTGAGGTATTCCAGTGGAAATCAACTAGTGCTTTTCTTAGGGCCACGACCGGACAATTCCCTGAGAAGTACAGGAAAGGGATCTTGTAGAGACATGTGAAAAGTGACGACATTCGATGCGTACTCTTCCAGTCTCACTAGAGCGAAAGTTATTAAAATGTAACAGAAGCACCCGAAAACAAAGCTCAGGAATTAAAAGTACCAGATCGATCGAGCACTCGAGGCTTAGATGGCCATTTTTGCTTTTCTTCACTTTTCTTCTCTTCTCATAACAGGACCTTCTCACTTTGTATCTTGGAAGTCTCTTCTCATTACTTTCTTTCAGTTTCTTTTTTACATGCGATCTGAATTGGTTATGCAAAATAATCTCAAAGAGGGGTAGATTATTCCTGTCTTTTTTTAAATACGACAGAGTGCTGTTCCTCCGCATCACATTAATGAAGCACCATTATGAACAAAATTTCTATAAAATTGTATTTGGAATCAAACCAAATTATGTTCATATATTACAAATACGATATTATTTAAATAAGTACGTTGATTGTGTAGTAAATATGTTTCTCAGATATTTTATTTATATATCGTATTTCGCAAGAGGAACTGAAATACGACAGGTCATTGAGCTCTGTAAATGTACACGCATGCTCCAAGCATACCATTTTTTCTTCTCTTCATTTTTCTTCTTCTCCTCCCGGAGACACTGCCCCTAAGTCACACTGACCTTGTGGGCGAGATTTGTGTGCTCCAATGAATCCGAGGGCATTACAGGGGTAGTATTGCTGGTGATTTGGTGAATAGATCAGCTGTTACCGGTGGGGTCACCCATGCTGTACGGCCCTCGGTTAAGGGTTCAGATGAAGGGTTGTATCACAACGATCAGTCTGTCCTTTTTCTTCAATCAACCTTCAAATCCATTCTAAATATCCTTCTTATTCCCCCGCATGCAATACTGATCGTCACGGTGGTTACCATTCTAGTGTGGCATGGTTCTACTTACTTTGTGCTACACTTCTTTGATCTTTCTATTAGGTGTCTCTTGACCCCTTGTGTTTTCAACCCTGATGCTATTAGGTTACGAGGGCTAGGGAGTCATTCACTTTCATTATTTCTTTTATTCTTTTCACTTTCATTTTTCTTCAGTTTCAATGTACTTGTCTCTTACCGACACTTTGTCTTATCTTCTTAATAATTCTCCAAGCCAATTTGTGTAGCGACCCTTTCCGAGGGCTAGAAGTGACGCTGGGCGTATCCGCGTGTGCAACGGAGC
>BLKR01009306.1:0-135027 GCA_011170035.1 Teleogryllus occipitalis
AGATTGGTTTATTAAGTATTTTTGTGTACTATGAGATATGGTAACTATGTACAAGTTTGTCTTCACTTGTTTGTGGAATTGTATGACTTGACTGGTTTACTGAAATAAAAAGGATTTACGTTGAATTGTACATCTTATTCTTACTAGACGTTATCCGTAAATGGTACGAACACTGCCGATAACAAGTAAGAATCTGGTAGCAGAGCGTGGTTGCATTCAACGTAATCATCGTAAGAATAATGAGTGATGCGATGGCTTCATCTTTAGCAAGAATAGAATTGCTGACGGAGCGTAACTACGATTTATGGAAAATAAAGGTCAGTACATTAATTAAATCTAAACATCTGTTTGACGAAGTAATAGTTAAAGACGAACCGCGAAAGATTGAAGGTGATGAAGATAGCATTAAAAATTGGGAAAATTGGTCGAAGAACAATGACGAAGTTATGGGCATTTTAATTTTGACTCTCTCGAACGAACAAATTTTGGCGAGTAGAGGAATAAATAATGCGAAAGAACTGTGGGATTTATTAAAACGACGTCATGAAGGAATTAATAAAAACAAATTAGTTCATTTAAAAATGAAATTAGCAAAATTAGAATTAATGAAGAAAGAATCGATAGATGATTTTTTAACAAGATCGAGGGGTTTAACATGCGAATTGCAAGAATTAGGTGCTAATATTGATGAAGAAGAATTGATTCAATACATTCTGAATGGGTTGCCAAGAAATTACAACGAAGTAGCAACGGCCCTATTAGCAAATCAACATCTCACATTTGACCACATGCGCGAGAATCTTCTACGTTTCGAAAGAAGGCAGAAGTTATTTAATACCGAAAATGAAAATAATGCGTACAAAGCAAGAGAAACTAAAAAATTAGCATGTTACAATTGCGGAAAATTAGGTCATTTAGCACGGAACTGTTGGCATAGAAAGTATAATAGGTATAATGTTGATAACCGCAAGAATGAATCAAAGGGCGAACTTAATAAAATAAACAAAAAACTTACGGAAGTAGATAAGAATGACATGAATCCTCGAAAATTTAATTCTAAAAAGTGTTGGGAAAAAGAACAGGTGTTAGTGGTGAAGGAAACAAGAAACGAAGATGATGATAGACGAAAGAAAGTGTGGTTTCTTGATTCGGGTTGCACGACACACATGACGTCGGAAAATGATTTTCTGCAGGATCGGATTAGTGCGAAGATAGAAATTGAGACAGCAGAAACTGGGAGAAAAATATATTCAGATTCCGTCGGAAAAGTTAAGGGATATTGTAGAAATGATTTGGGGAATATGTCTAAAATCATCATGGAAAGGGTTTTACATGTTCCACATTTGAATACTAATTTACTGTCAGCGGCAAGTATGGTAAAAAGAAACAAGAAAATCGTACTTGACAAAAAAGGTGTGAGAATATATGATACTTACAATGAACTCGTAGCGAATGGAAAGTTTGATGGAAACAATTTTATATTTGAGATGACTGTAGAAGATGTAAATAATTGTAGTGACAATGTAGGAAATAATGGTTCGAAATCTGCGGACGTATTGTGTTTAAAATGTGAAAATGTCGTGAATTTGTGGCATAGGCGATTTTGTCATCTTAATCACAGTTATCTTGAAGAATTATGGAAGAAACAGATGGTTAGGGGATTGAATAATATCGAAGTCGAAAAAGGTGATTGTGAAGCATGTATACTTGGAAAATTTACCAGAGCTTCACACAAGAGTATTCATGGGGGGACCACGAATCAGATATTGGAGAGGCTGCATGTAGATCTGCTTGGTCCAATGTCTGTTAAAACATTAGGAGGTAACAGGTATATTTTGACTATTGTGGATGAGTACAGCAGACGGTATTTTATTGAATTATTAAAACGTAAATCGGATTGCGCAGATAAGATTAAAGAATTTATAACAAGACGGGAGACAGAAACGGGTTTCAAAGTAAAAAACGTGAGATCTGACAACGGAGGAGAATTCACAGGAACAGAATTAATTAATTTCTACAAAAATAAGGGTATAAAGTTCGAAAGAACAACACCATACAGTCCTCAGAGCAATGGGATTGCTGAAAGAGCAAATCGTACCATTTTAGACATGACCAGGACGATATTGATAGATTCAGGGCTGCCAGTAAATTTTTGGGGAGAAGCTGCACAAACAGCGGTATATGTTCGTAATATTACACCAACTTCGCATGATAAAGAGAAAGTTCCACTGGAAATTTGGTCAGGGCGAAAACCAAACGTACAACATTTGCGAATATTTGGTGCAAAGGCTTATTATGGGAACGTTGATCCTGGAAAAAATAAACTGAGTCCAAGAAGTAAACCCGGTATCTTCGTGGGATACGCAAAGAACAGAAGAGCCTATAGAATTTTTGACCCAGAACAAAACTGTATTATTGAAACGAGAGATGTTCATTTTTTGGAACATACTATGGGTAGTAAGGACAAACAAGAAATAAATAAAGATAAATTGCGAGAATTTGATTATGACCATATAACAAATTCCCAAATAAACGAAGAAGTGGTTGATTCCAATAGCGATGCTTTTGTACAAGTGGAAGTTGGAACGACGTCTAACAACTCTGTTCGAAATGAAACGAACGGAAGTGAACAAATGTACGATGATTTGACAGTTGAACCTGAAACTCAAGATATTCAAAATGAAGTGAGTACTACAAATGAATTACGACGTTCGTCCAGATTAAGAAATCCTGTTATTAGGTATCAAGCGGCTGCCAGAATTGCTGATAGCGAATTTGAAGAAAAATTACCAAAGACCTATTACGAAGCGATGAATTGCACGGAAAATTCTGATTGGAAAAGAGCAATCGAAAAAGAATTAGAATGTTTACAACGTTACAAGACATGGGATGTGATGGACAGACATCAAATAGGAAATATAAAGATATTGAGAAACAAATGGATTTTCACAAAGAAAATCAATCAAGAAAATGTTAAACATAAAGCACGTTTGGTAGTCGATGGATCAAAACAAGAATGCGGAATTGATTATGAAAATGCCTACAGTCCGGTTATGAAATATGAAACACTAAGAGTACTGTTGTCTATTGCAGCTACAAATGACTTTGCGATAAAATACGTAGACGTAGAAACGGCGTATCTCAACGGGACATTGGAAAGAGATGTATATATGCAACCCCCACAAGGATTACATATTGCAAAAACTAAAGTACTGAAATTAAATAAAAGTTTGTATGGGCTTCCAGAGGCAGGCAGATGCTGGTATTTTAAGTTGTGTAATATATTGAAAGATTGTGGAATGGTACCGTGTAAGTGCGATCCATGTGTTTTTAAAAAGGGGAAAGATGAAGATTTTTTGGTAATTATTTTTTACGTTGATGACTGCTTGATTATTGGAAAGAAGATGAATCTAGTCGATGAATTGATTAATCAATTAAAACGTTATATCACCATTAAAGAAATTAGTGATCAGAATAAAGTGACGTTTTTGGGGATTCGAATAATTAAAGATGAAGAAGGTTTTACACTCGATCAAGAACATTTCATAAGGGAAATGTTAAACAAATTTAAAATGAATGATTGTCACCCAGTGAGCACTCCAGGAGCTCAAAGTGTAAATCTTTATGAATTTGAAAATTTTGAAAAGATCAACCCGCAAATATATCAAGAAATGTTAGGTAATATAGGGTACCTGGTGACTGCGACCAGACCGGATCTCGCATTTACGTATAGCAAACTTTCTCAATTTTCAACTGATCCGCGAATCAATCACTTGCAAGCACTTAAACGCGTATTCAGATATTTGCAAGGTACAAAGAATGTCAAGCTAAGGATTAATAAGGATCGTGGTTGGTTGACAATATTCACAGACGCGAGTTGGTGTGTGACCAAAGATAGTAAATCTTTCGCAGGATACAATGTCAAAATCGGAAGCAACTTAATAAGTTGGAAGAGCAAGAAGGAAAAATTGGTAGCACTATCCTCAATGGAATCAGAATTTATAGCGTTATGCGATTCTATATGTGAAGGAAAATGGTTAAAGGAATTAATTAGTGAAATTGGCTTCGACAAAATTATCAAGAAACCGACGAGCGTATATACTGACAGCAAGTCAATAATAGATTGGAGTAAAGGGTTCAAAATCACAGCAAGAAATAAGCACATGATGCGCAAGATTAATTTTGTAAGAGAAGATATAGAATCTGGAGAAACGGATTTAATCTATTGTCAATCGCAAAATCTAGACGCAGATATGTTAACAAAAGATATGGATAAAAATACATTAGTTAAACATATGATGTCTATGGGAATAACGTGATTTCGTGTTTACGGCGTACTCCCGTATCACACGAAAGGGGGGAATTGTTGCAGATTGGTTTATTAAGTATTTTTGTGTACTATGAGATATGGTAACTATGTACGAAGTTTGTCTTCACTTGTTTGTGAAATTGTATGACTGACTGGTCTACTGAAATAAAAAGGATTTACGTTGAATTGTACATCTTATTCTTACTGGACGTTATCCGTAAATGGTAGGAACACTGCCGATAACAAGTAAGAAAGGAAGTAAAGTTCGCGCGCGGTCCGTGGCCTGTTTGTTAGGGTACTGCTCCGACATGTGTTCATCATAGAAACCTCGGAAAACTACCGATCAGAGCAGCCGGCTTCTAAAATTGTCCTCCAGACAGCGACTGAATTCGACCTTAGCTCACAAGCTAGTGTCGAAAATCCTGCCGCCGCCGGCACTCCAACCTAAGACCTTCCGGTAAGAGGCACTGCAGTGGTATCAGTTGTTGCACTGTTGCACCGCTCCCGGTAATTAAGTGTAGGTGAGTATTTGAGAAGGAGGGACCGAGGTTGAGGAAGGAAAAATCGCGCGCGGTCCGAGACCAACCCATTCCACTCAGTGTAACATCACAAGAAACGGAATACACATGGGTAGCCCATGGCGTGTCTTGGTCACAGAGAGAACACCCAAAATAGAGGTTGTATGCTGTTCGTAAGCTCTATGGCACATGTCTCCTTTGCGATTTTTTAACCTTGCCACACACATAACAGAATTATTTGAGTGATTTATACAACCATAACTCATACATGTGCCCATGATTATCATACTGCAGCTTTTATGTCGCAAAACTAGCATAAACCACGAAAATGGAATTCAGGTAGTTCTTAAACATACGTACTTCCTAATCTCTTCCAATACTTAATAAGATGTTGAGGAAAAACGTGTAGCAAACGCGGAAGAACATTATCCACTCTTACCAATACTAATACATAATCAAGTGTCTAAAGGACAAATCGACTGCAATAATACACAGAATGTCTCATTATGTGTAACAAAGAATTGGTACTTATAGTCAAATTTTAGATGGTATATTTCGAATCAGCACGCTGAAATTAATTAAAAAATACTGGTTAAATATTTCCAATCAGTGGGATGAAATTAATAAGAAATACTGGTTTACCTGTTACAAAGTGGCTGTTTTCTAGAGTTATATTTTCAGGATTTACAGTTATAAAGAAAACACTTATTTTTCGAGTCACCTTGTGTAGGGCCTCGAAAATAACGATATTTCCAATTTTCTTCCAGGTCCTAAGAATTCCTGTATACATCCGCCTTTTTATTGCATATTTTAGACAACTAAAATAGGTGATTTTGAAACCTATTAACACAGTATCTAGAGCTTAATATGCGGCAGCCGTCTGGCCGGGGTCCGGTGGCGCGCCCACGCGGTAGAAACGGGGGTGAGAGCTTTCTTCGCCATATGCAGTAGCGGCGCTAAACTCAGTGGTTCAGAACGAAGCCTAGGCGGAGAGAACGTGTCGCAGTTAACGAAATTTCCTTTACACCCAATCATTTGGTTCCTTTATCTGTCACAACCCAGAGTCATTCCGGTACCCGGAGGTTATCTCAACATACACGACAAGCAAAGACCCTTACATATACTTTTCGAGCAACTTTTCTTGAACGATGAATTGAACAAATGCGGGCGGAGTGGGGGTATTAGTTACAAAGTCGGCCTCTAGAGTATTTACGGTAATGCCATCCTCTGGAAAATCAAAGTCAAATCTGCTACGTGTGCGACCTGGTCATCGCTCTGGGTAGGCAACAGCAGGGACACTAGATAGGAGTTTTAGATGCCTCCCTTGAACAAACTGGACCTGTATCAGCCATTTCTTTTGATAATGGTAATATAGCTGAACAGAAATTCTCGACTATGAAAGCAACTAGCTTCTGTTTCGCGCCAACGAAGTTTTAATGCTTGGAATGTTGTCATCAGTGCTCGCTGCGAGTTTTTTGCCTTCAACTGTTTATTGCTTAAGGGAGAGGGAAGCAAGGTCATCGTCAAAGTTACGCGAGTAGTACGTATATATGTACAAAAGAAAGGGTCTGTTGACTATCGGCGACCGACGACCCCACGTAAAAAACATATTCAACATTTTATGTATTTGAGAAATCATTTTGCGACTCCTTGGAAGTACTAGTTCAACATTCACAGTGTTCCCTGAACTACACAACAGTTCTCTTCATCGGCACATTAAAATAGAAGATTGCAATGAGTTAATGGTCAGCAAGAGAACGCTGGACTTTCCACGAAGCAAGAGAACGCTGGACTTTCCACGAAGCGATCACGCTTGGCGAACATTTCGAATTGTATGGAGAAATACGGCCCTCCCGAAAGTTATAAGCGAACTACAGCAGATCAGAAAAAAATGTCACATCTCGTATCATTCCTGTCACTGCGGTGCCTCTGCTAGGGAGGTCCTAGAGTTCTAGGTCTCATGGTGGCCGACTTTTAGCCACTACCTAGAAAGTTAGATCGAATTTAGCAGCAGTCATAGGGAGAATTCTAGCGATCGCTCCATCTAATCAGTAGTTTTACAAGTTTCTATGACCAACACCAGAAGATTGCCGGAGTAGTATTCAACACACGAGTGACCGCACACGACCTTTTTTCTTTCCATTCCTCTTCCTATTTTCACCCCTTACTTACACACATCCACCAAAACATCACACATGTCGGGAGAACAAGTCCGGAGCTTTTCCCCACTGGGGCGGTGCACCGCAGGTGAAAGATACCGCAATAGGGAAAACCCTGCAAGCCCACAACTATGTCTGCATCGGATATTGCCATCCAGCAACACCATCTACCATGCTCTAAAATACAAAACTGAGATAAAAACAACAATAAATCCACACACAGTCAGGAGAATACTCCAGGTTGATTTGATTGTTTTGATTTTTTCGTGTTTCCGGGCGCGTCAACGGCTTTGGTCATCGGTCTGGTAAGTGTAGTGCATGTTTTTCTCGGAAGATGGCGGTGATTTTCCCCGCTGGATGGCGAGATCCGGCGCCGACCTACCGTCGGCGAGTGGGGTTTCCCCCATGACCAGGACTATTTCTCCAGCGGGGCACCGCCCCAACGGGGACATTCTCTAAGCTCCCGACCGGTCTCCCGGTATTCGTCATAGTATATTGCATGTTGGTGTAAGTGGAGAGGATAGGGCAAGGAAGAGGAAGGACAAATCGCGCCCGGCCCGTGGCCCGTTTTTTAGGATACTGCTCCAGGATTCGCCTGGTGTTGATCGGACAAACCTCGGAAAACTACCGATCACAGCAGCCGGCCGCTAGAATTCTCCTCCAGACAGACACGGATTACAACCTAGATGAAGAGCTAGTGCCGAAAATCCTGCCGCCGTCAGGACTCGAACCAAGGACCAAGTAGGTCAGAGGGGCTGTAGTGACATCAGTTGATACACTCAGCTACCGCTCCCGGTACGCCTGGTTGAGCAACTGTCAACGTTCAAGGCGAATTTCTCCACAATGATGTATAAAGCGATAGCCTAACGTCGGCAAGTGGACCCAGCAGGACCACTGTGGCGATGCGGACGCGGAGGCGGTGATCTGATCCGGTGACCCCTTGCGCTCTCCGAGGTGACGCACTCCGCGCCGCGCCCCGGCCGCCTTTCGCCGGAGAAAGGCCCCGCCACGCCCCCCGCCCCACACACTTCGCCAGGCACAGAGAGAAGAAGGGAGAGGGCCAGCAGCAACGACGCCAGAAGAATCCGGATGCTATGGCATCCGCAGGGCGCGGGTTCAAAACTTCCCGCGAGGAAAGCAATTTTGAAAATTATTTCCATCGAGGAACCTTTAGGCGGACGCGGTAGCTCGCTGGTTCAAATCCAGCCTAGAGGATAGTAGATTTTTAGAAAAATATTTATAATAAATTTAAAACGCACTTCCAGTGTGTTTAGTTTGGCGAAACCGCAACGGCACGGCCTCTGGTAGCTCAGTTGGTACATGGGTGAACTCTAGCATAGACACACAGGCATCCATAGGTCGCTGGTTCAAATCCAGCCTGGAGGACGGCACATTTTTTTAAAACATATTTATAATATATAAATGAGGTATTTGGAGTGTATTTCCTACGGCAAGGCTGAAACGCCAGCACCTCTGGTAGCTCAGTTGGTAGAGCGGTGGACTGTAACGTAGACACACAGGCATCCATAGGTCGCTGGTTCAAATTCGGCCCGGAGGATCGTAATTCATATAACATATTAATAATAAATAAATGAGGTATTTGGAGTGTATTTCCTATGGCGAGGCTGAAACGCCAGCACCTCTGGTAGCTCAGTTGGTAGAGCGGTGGACTGTAGCGTAGACACACAGGCATCCATAGGTCGCTGGTTCAAATCTGGCCCGGAAGAACGTAATTTTCTAAACATATTTATAATAAATAAATGAGGTATTTGGAGTGTATTTCCTATGGCGAAGCTGGACTTTTAGCGCCTCTGGTAGCACAGTTGGTAGAGCGGTGGACTGTAGCGTAGACACACAGGCATCCATAGGTTGCTGGTTCAAATCCGTCCCGGAGGAACGTAATTTTTTTAACATATTTATAATAAATAAATGAGGTATTTGGAGTGTATTTCCTATGGCGAAGCTAAACTGGCAGCGCCTCTGGTAGTTCAGTTGGTAGAGCGGTGGACTGTAGCGTAGACACACAGGCATCCATAGGTCGCTGGTTCAAATCCGTCCCGGAGGAAGGGAATGTTTTATAAATTAATAAATAAAATAAATAAGTTAACATAGGGTATTTAGTTTGTGGAAGTGTGGTGTACAGCGCCTATGGTAGCTCAGTTGGTAGAGTGGTGGACTGTAGCGTAGACACACAGGCGTCCGTAGGTCGCTGGTTCAAATCCGGCCCGGAGGAACGTAATTTTTTAAACATATTTATAAGAAATAAATGAGGTATTTGGAGTGTATTTCCTATGGCGAAGCTGGAACGCCAGTGCTTCTGGTAGCTCAGTTGGTAGAATATTCTTTTACGTGGACTATTTCAGCTATTTGAATGGTTATCAGTTATTTTCCTCCGGAACAGTACAGAAATGACAGAGGAATGTGATACATAGTTGCTGGTAGTTTATGCCAGAACTGATTATACTTTCACAATTCTACTAAACAATAAAAGAGTATTTTGGAACTCCACAATACTCTTTTATTGTAGAAACATATATCTCATATCATATCAAACCTGGAGCGGTAGCTCAGTGCATCAACTGATGTCACTGCAGCGCTTCTGCCCGGGAGGTCCTAGGTTCGATTCCTCACGGCGGCAGGGATTTCGATACTAGCTTTTCAGCTAGATCGAGTTCAGTCGCTGTCTGGAGGAGAATACTAGCGACCGGATGCTCTGATTGGTAGTTTTCCGTGGTTTCTCCGATCAACACCAGGCGAATGTCGGAGCAGTATGTTACCAAACGGGCAACGGACCACGCGCGGTCTTTGCTTCCTTTTCCTTGTCCTATCCTCTCTCCATACACTAACATGCTCTACACAACCACATATTTCGGGAGACCGGTCGTGCGCTTAGAGCTTGTCCCGGCGTGGGCGGTGCCCCGCTGGTGGGAGAGTCCTGGTTTGGGGGAAACTCCACTAGCCGACGGTAGGTCGGCGCCGGAACTCGCCATCCAGCGGGGTAAGATCACCGTCATCTCCTGATAACAAACATACACTACACTTACGGGACTAATGACTAAAGGTGTGGACGCGCCCGGAAACACGAAAAAATTAATCAATCAATATCATACCATGCGTACCTCAGAACGAGCATTTTTAACCTTCCGTTTCATTTACATGTCACGTGTAATTAAAATTTTGAAGTCGGGTGGCTTATGCTGTGTGACCACCACTTGAACTAAACGATTGTCCGTTCGTGCTCGAGCGTTTCTGAGCAAGAAAAGTTTAATAGAAGGTTTTTTTCTTTAAACCGGATGCCAGATGACGGATACAAGGTAGTGTGATAAGCCAAGAACCCCGGGTATAGTTTGAATGATAAAATTGGCATCCAGCGTAGTAATAATGGCTTTTTTTTCCTAGAGCTTTTATCCCGCCGACAGCTTGTTGCCCTTTACGTCCCGATGGGACGCATATTCGACCAAACACTAGACAAACACTTGCGGGCTTCTCTGATCTGGGATCAGCAGAACGCATGGCTCTCCGCGACAACACTCACACAAAGTCAAGGGACAAACAGCCATGCCCAAGGCGGGACTCGAACCCGCGACCCTTCGGACCGAAGCGCTGAGTCGGTACTCGCTCTTAGCCACCTCGGCCATGCAGGTCGACGTAATGATGCCAAATCAGAAGTCTAAGAATACGCGTTGTTAGGACAACCGATCAACAATGTGTAATATTCCATGCTTGGTGTCATAGCGCTGTGCAGATGGATACGGCCTCAAACACATTGGCATTGGAGGGCGTTGAGAGGCAGGATCTTTTGGAAGTAAGCAAGGAATCACTCTCTAAAAATGTCTTGAAGTGAACACACGTAAGCGGTTGGTGAGGTGCGAACGGATTTTCAGCATAGTCTGGATATTATTTAAATGATAGTGAGGGGAGAATTTGAAACTACTTTGAGGTTTGAGAGCTTGGTATTGTTTACATTGCAGTATTAATTGTAATTGGACATTTTATTAATGTAGTAGTTGGAATTTATAATTAAAAGAGGCACCGTGTTTCGAAGGGATCTACTTGTATATTAGGGTATGACCGTAGAGGGAAGGATTGTTCAATAAGTAGCTGAATATAGTCAGTCGCGAGTCGGTGTTTCATACGAAACAGTGAAGGAAAGTCGTGACCGCGTATTAATTTTGTGGGAAATATTAAGTCCTATTAATAGCAAATCTTTGAGGACATTCCGAAACATTTTTAATTTAGGCTAGAACGCTAGAATTGGTATAACATGGATTCCATGGACAACATTCTGCCTGTCACCCAGGAAGCCATCTATCAAGATATTGTAGTAAGCTTACGAATTATATTCAAATCCGTACGGTGTGTTAATGTTCTACATTGAAAAAGTAATTCTCATGTGATCAATAGAATTGTAATTTATAGGTTATAATAATAAATATTAATTTTTTGTTGTTGAAAAAGGCTGATAATTTATACTAGTTGCAATACATCTAATAATTGGTTTCAATCAATAGAACTTCCAGGAATCGTGATTCTGTATATTATTACACGTCCACATGCAACAGGTAAGGAGTAATATGTTGTACGTCGAACCCATGATTAAATTGGAAGTAAATTTAATAAATGAGTGTTAACATTTAAAGAATGTGTGAGCATAGCAGGGCATCGGTCGAAATATCAATATTAACAATAGCATTGGAAGTAATCCCCTTCATAGTATTAGATTTTGTTGTAATAGAATTCACCCCCGCAGGGACAGGAGGGGCAAAAGTAAAAAATCAGAAGAAAATAAATAATTTCACAGTAGTAGCCGACTGGAGTAGTCACATCAACTTACAATGTAAATAAATTAAATCACAATAATGGATATGTTTAAATAAATCTGAACAGCCTTATAGCTTTCTCACCAGAGTCGAAAATTCGCTACCGTCGGCACTTGAAGCTACAACCTCCTGGTCTTGTCAACTTTCGAAAGAGCAAACTCCCTGACATCTTTCACCATTGGGAGAACTTACGATGCAGGCATTTCCTCTTTCAACACTCCTTCTCTCTTCGTTCACGGCACGTCCGTTGCTAATCCGCGGGATGCAAACCCCAACCCGTCTGCTAGTGACTCCTCCCTCCTTCCCCCATCCCCTCCTGTCCCGGCCGGGCGGGCCATAAACCTGCGGAGCTGGGATCCCGGCTGTTCGCTCCGCGTCAGCGCATCCTTGCCCCGCTTCTCTCGACCGGCGCAGGAAGCCAAGACAATCGAATGTCTACTCCCGGCCCTCCCACCTGCGTTTCCGCAGCCTTCCCAAGGGGGCCTTGGACGGGATTATGATTCGAAAAAAATGATTGCCGGCGTTGCCGTTGGTAACCCTTGTACGCTGGAGACAAAACACTGCACTGAGAAATGGGGACGGTATATACGCGAGTAGGGGGTGAAATGACTCAGTGGCAGATGTTTTTGCTGCAGCGTTTTTGTCCGGGTGGCTCTAGGGCTCTAGACGGTGACAGATTTTCGATTTGGTCGAATTCAGCCTCTGTTCGGAGGAGAATTCTAGCGGCCGGTTACTCTGATCAGAAATTTTCTGTGATTTTTCCGATCAACATCAGGCAAATGCCGGAGCAGTACCCTCATAAACGGCCCACGGACCGCCCGCAATCTTTCCTTCCTCTTCCTTGTCATATCCCACCCCTTACTTGCACACACACTTACATGCAATATACGACCACACATGCGGGGATACCGGTCGTCCTTTGAGCTCTTCCCGGCTGGGGCGGTGCCCCGCTGGGGAAGATACATGAAGGATTAATATCGCAACGGCGCAGGATGTCACGTTCTAGTGAGGAAGGAACACCGCCACTATTCCTATTTAACGTGCACTTCACTAACGGGCCTAATTACCATAACCTTTTACGTTTACTAGAACACGAAATATCAATATACGCATGTACGCCATGTGGGTGAACGTCAAATGGGTCCTTGAAATATGCGATTCTTTTGAAGACATGATTGCAAATTTGTCGTCATATTCGATTCTGAAATATTTATTCAATTTTATATTCACTTAAAATTTGGATAGTAACTAAAAATGAATAGTTTTTATTATTTTTACCTAAAGTAATGTTGCAAAATTTCGCTTTAAAAGCCTGAAGACTGTTTTAAATTTGATATAAGCAGTGATATAGCGGATGATATCCAATACTTTGGTGTTTCACAGCGCTGTTGACCGCTTGGTCAATTTAAAAAATACGACCGTCGCAATTTCCAGCTCAGAGTATTGATGTTGTGTATCTATAGAGCCTTGAGATCACTGTGTGCGTTTAATGCATATATATATATATATATATATATATATATATATATATATATATATATATATATATATATAGAGAGAGAGAGAGAGAGAGAGAGAGAGAGAGATGCATCGAAAAAATATAAACAATGACTTGGAAAAGAAAGTTTGTTTTCGAAGGAAGAACAACATCGGCACCAATAAAACTGTTTTTTAACGTTTATTTAGGGTATCACAAACGGCATAAACTCTCTATTATTCGGCCTTTTTCGCTACTTTTTAGAAAATATTAAATAAATATTATTTAATTGTATTTTTATCTACGTGTTTTATGCTGAGGTGGAGTCCACCTATCCAACAACAACTTTATAAACGTCAAACATTACTTATTTGACTCGAACAGTGTGCATTAGTCCGGACAAACTACCTATTGTTGTTCTGGAAAGTACAAAACTTGATAATTTAGGTTGAATGAACTATTGAAAAACAAAAGGAAATTTGAACAACTTTTTCTTGAAAGAGATCAAAAAAGTGAAAGCGAGGATGCCTGAAATGCAGAACAATTTGCAGCCAAGCAAACCGGATTGGTACGTGTCTCTAACAACTACGACCGCCCTGCCTGATACTTAAATGTAGTTAGTTACATGTAATTATTTACGCGGTCATTTCTCAAGGATTATCTACCATTACACTGAAACTCATGAACACAAGCGGAAAAGAAAATAAACCAACGCTGATTTCGTTCATTTAAATTTTAAATAAAAAAGATGTTCAGACGTAGGGAAATTCTGGTATTTATCTCAAATCGTCCCCATCGCATGAAAGTCTCAGAAAAGAAATCTTGTGATACGCCTGAATAAAAACCGTTAATAGAGATCGCCTATGTTTCTCGAAAACTAAGGTTAAAGGTCCTGAAATGTGGCGTCAATGATGCATTCACGCTTAGATTTCACCAATAATGTAGGGGGGGAATGCTGATTTTTTTCAATTCATCTTTTCGTAAAAAAAATATGTATACATTTAAAGAAAATCGATAGAATAAAGAAATATTTTGTGAAAATAGCCAAATATGTAAAATATGTTACATAGAACTAAATATGTAAAAATATGTAACGAAAAAATTAGAGGAGTCTAAGGAGAGCGACGATTCGTCAAGATTAAAATTTTGAGAACAATTTGATTTGAGAACAAGAACAATTTGAGATTACAATTTTGAGTAGAAATACAAGAAATATGTAATCACATAAAAAATGCGATCTCTATTAATAACCTGCCTCATGCAGCGTCCAACCATTTCTTGCAACCGTCTCGTTGTCAGTTTGAAAGCTGCGCCTCGCCGTGCCACTCGCGTCTCGTTGCATCCTGTAGCCCTCACCGCCGAGAATTGTGTTCGAAGGTTTGCACGCGAAAAAAGACAGGCGGCGGCGGCGCGCGGCACGGAAATGAACGGCCGAGCGCCACAATGCATTTCCACCTGCGTCGCTCCCAGTGCTCACGCGAACAACGGCTTTAAAGTTACTCCCTAAGTGCCCGCTTTCAGAGCACGCACTTGTGCGCACGAGGCGATGGAGGTGCGTCGTCGGCGAGAGAGAAAAGTCGCTTGCAGAGAGAGAGAGAGAGAGAGAGGGAGACAGGCAGAGAGACAGACTGACAGAGAGAAAGAGAGAGTCCGACACCCAGAAATTTATTTTTATTTATTTTCGTAAAGTTAACCATACAAACATATGCTTTAATTATACAAATGTTAGTGTCGCTTGTATGCACAGATTATCACGCACCAGCTGCAGTTAGGGCACTTAAAAAAATTGATGAAATTTTAAATGTATTGTTTTATTGAACAATAAATGCAGTAAGAAATTATCTGAATTTTTAAAGAGATAATACCTTGACTTAAACAATGCATTTAAGAAAGAACAATTTCAATAATTTACTTTTTTTCAATGTACGTGAACGTATTACATTCATTTAGTTTGTTTTCGAAAGAAACTCCTTACTTCTCTGAAATCCATTAACGTTTTAATGGCAATGTTTGCTTTAAACCCTATTATTTCTAAACCTATTACGTTAACAAATTGGTTTCATAGGCAACTCGTGAATTAATGCACGGGATGGTTTCTAATTTTCATTAAATATTATGTGAGTAAATATGACGTATTAACTTTTAATATAAATTAATTAACTACCTTAGTTCCTTAATTTAGATTTTTTATTGAATTTTTTTATTAGAATTAGACATTTTTGTAATGATATCAAAAAGTATATTAAGATATATGGCACTTAAAAATCATCAAAAGTTTTTCGCAAAACCTGTACTTATCCCCTTAACAGTCTTCTAATTTTCATAACAGGGCAAGACGCTTGTAATATTACCCCGACCAATTAAAAACTGTATTGTCAAGAACCAGAAAGAAAATAGCAAATCATCGTTATTCGGAAATAACGGTTTCCTCGTAATTTTCTTTGGTGAAATTTCCTTCAATTGTTTAATCGAATGCTGAAAGCGATGCCTCAGCGTATTTCTAAAAGGAAGGAAGTATCACTTGGTTATTGTGTGACGAAAATGTATAAGTCGAAGGCTAATTCAGGTTATTGCAAAGAACGCCATCACTGTACAAAATGCTCTTCGTATTGGAAAATCATCTAGCCTTAAAATTATTATTTATTTTTTCTGTCTATATTTCTTCAGTACATTATAATGTTTTTGGTCATTGATTTTAAAGACAAAACATTTTTCATTGTAATTTTTTTATATCATGTAAAGCATATTAATATAAAGCAATTGCAATGAAAAATGTTCTGTCTTTAAAATCAAAGACCAAAAACATTCTAATATATTGAAACAATCTAGCCCTTTCCAATTAGACCGATATAATATCGCAATAATTACAAAGACCCCAGATCCCTGTAGGTTAATTGGAAAACGTGCAATGATTTTCTCAAACTGGTTTCTTCTCGAATTTTGTACAGACCAATTGCAAGGAATCCAAGATAGTCGTCTTATATATCGCCTATTCTAAGATTCTAAGAAAGGATTCAGTTACTTGGATAAGAAATAAGCAACTTAGAAGATACAATCATTAAACACTAATGGACTCGAAACTCATTTCATGTGCTCTGTAAATGTGTGTGGCGTCATGGAGAAAAACACACAGACATTTACAAGTATGTACAAGTTTATTTACATGTATGTACAATAACCAACTTCTAATCCGAAACTACACACGTGTGAGTATTTCCGTGTGGATAGCTAGGGAGGCCCCGCCTCCTCTGACGCTACTCCCGCGCCTCTACCGTGACCTCGTCACCCGTGCAATAGGCACGACACGCTCCAGCCTGAGCGTAAAGTTTTGCGCATCGCGCGAGGTTTCCAGCAGAAAAAAAAACGTCTGAGCTCGTCGGCTCGATTTTATACCAGAGTGCAGCCGTCACGTGACCGTCCTAGGTGTAGGAGGGTGGCTCGCGATTACCACGCGACCTTCCCGGTCAAGCTGGCGTCCACTTAGTCTAAATATATCCCAACGCCGGGGCGCAGCTATTCATGCCCGCAGGTATGCGATACTTCCGCTCCTCCTCCCACCCACGGCCGCCAGCGTGACGCTACATGTGGATTAAACGAATGTCATTTTGGAATATTTGGTTCCTTGCAGGGTTTATCAAATAACAATGCTAAAGTGAAACAATTAGCCAATTAGTTAGAAACCTCAAATGCAGTAATGAAAAGACGATAACTTGCTCTCGATGCACATGCAACACATTTGGAGATGGGCAAGCGTCTACTGTGTCAGGGAGGAAACAGTTGCATTTGGAAGAGAGAAACAATTGTCGATGAAAGTAAAAGCAGCTTGCGCGGTATCGTGCGTGTCGAGACAATTAAGATACAAGTGTTATTGTTCTGCGAAAGCGATCACAATGGCGTTTCAAGTTGATGTTTATTTATTTATTTTACGTCGAGAAGAAAGAAACGAAGAAAAAACAGTTAAAACTGCGTATGTAGTGCTATGGGGAGAAGTGAATTGTGTGCACATTTTCAAAATTCTGTGATCCCTACACTAAGTCATATACTACTTGAATCTTGAATTAAAAAAATTAAAAAAATAAAAAAAGCTCCCATGTAATAAAATCTATTCTCAAGGATAAATAAGCAATAAATTTTGGGCTCTTATCCATGTTGTCCTTCGGAATAATACTTCCAGCCGCGACAACATGGAAACGGTAATTTGAATAACTGTATTTCCAACTGAATGGTACTTCCCACTGAATGATGAGTGTACTGTTGAGAAACACGCTACGAGGAGAAGCAGGAATGAGAAGATGAAGCGTGTTTTGTCTGCCTCGTTGGATATGAACTTATAATAATCAACTTTTTATTCAATGAATATTTACAATCTAGTTCAAAGGTGAAATAATGTAAAGAGAGTTATTGACGATGTAAAATGAAATTCAAGAATGAAAATGACCCTTTAGTACTTTCCCTGGTAGTCTTCACAAATTTATTCAATGTTAATTATGAGAACGGTGGGAGAGATGAAGAGAGGAAATTCTATCGGGATGAGAAATTTCTTGACTATTGTCAAGCAGGTTTAGAGATAGATGACTGGGGTGTATTTCCAGGCGTTGGTGACATTTTGATCTTATTTCTTTAATATTTTTGAAAATTTTGTATTACCTGATAAATATAGTGAATTTTTCAAATATTATTGTATATTTAGATTTGAAAGGTTTTTTTTTTATTTTCATACTCATTTTAAGAATATATTTTGTTTTATATATGTGAAAGATGGATTTTAAAGAAAGCATTAGTATGGTTTACCTATAGAAAAAACGAAGGTCTACAATAACATTCAATAAAAATTCATCATAATGGGGAAAAAAGAAAGGCTCGTACTTTATGAACTGAATAAGGTGTATTAGCGCAGGTGGGAGTGACTTGTGTAGTATTCTCTGCCCTACAGGCTTGCGAGAATTTGTGTTAATGGTTGATACATGTTGTTCTGCATTGTGAGTCGAAAGTTGAATACAGCTTACCAATAATTCGACTCATATCTAGCCGAACTTTCGAGTAACTGATTTTGTCGACAATATTCTGAGCAGTAACCTCTCAGGAAAATGGCAATAGAAACGTTTGGTCATTATATTGACCGGCCCTCCTTGATGGTGATATTCTAAGCCACAAATGACTCACGTTAATAGATCATTACACAAAATAATAATATTATAATTATCATTGTTGTTCCACACGATCTTAGAATCAATCTTCGGAATATTAGATAATAGAATGTTGCGATTTTCTGGTACTTAGTTTTTAACGTACTTAGTAATTCACTTTTCCCCATAGCACGTCATACGCAGTTTTTAACTGTTTTTTGACGTAAAATAAATTTAAAAAAAAACAAAAAAAACGGAAACGACATCTTATTTACCGGTGACTCGTATTCTTTGTAAGTATCTAAATTGTTTGTGAGAAACTGCCACAATGTAATAAATTATGAAGCCTCTGTAAAGATGGTTACGGTATCTAATGCAAGTCAATACAGCTCTGGAGAATCGATCGAGATTTCGAAAGATTTCTCTTTAAAGACTGAAGATACATGTTTCTTTCTTATCTTGTTAACTTCACTAGTTTCCCTTCAAATGTTGGAAGCAGTTGTTTGTTCAGGTAGCACATGTTTGCAATGTAATGATGTTTTGATAGAATCAGTACACTGTACAGTATCTGATTTCTTCATGCTCTAAATTGGCTTTATTCTACGGCAACTAAGTTGTTTCTCATAAGTAATTTTGCAAGGATCGACAGCAATTAATTATTTGAACAGAAGATAATAGAAGTGTGTAAAAGAGAGATCTTATGTTTAATTGATTTTCCTTCGTTTTTGTGGTCGTTTGTAGGCAAGGACGTTGACAGACTTTATAATTGCGGAGAATTAAAATTAGTTTCAATTATAATTAGTTTCTCAGTTGAGAACTGTATGCAGTCACGTTCATATTACATGATGTGTATTCTCAGGTGGTCATTAACTGATTTTCATTTGGTATAAATTCTGGATTTTGGTGATTTATTTCACGAGGTTTTCAATATGAAAAAGAGGCAGCATGTAAAATGATGCGACCGTTTTAAATAGCTATAAATAAGTAATCTCATATTTGTAAATAAGAAGTAGAATTGTCAATTTTGAGCTATATCTTTGTACACAAGTCCCAAACTTGGAATCGTAATATATGCCTTGCCTATTTATTTACGAATCCGTAGTTTTGGACAGTACTAACTTACTTAAGGTTGAGGACATATTTTCTTGTAACACAGACACACAATGATTTATAATCATCTAACACGGAGGAATTCATGAAGTTCCAGTATCACAGGTCACTACAACAAATTCACTTAGAACATTTATAACACATTGCGCAATGGCGTTAATCAATTAAAAACGACACACACGTTGAAGTATCAAGTACTCTTTTCTGCCGCATAACTGTTTCTATACGAGTTGACGTATTATATTTCTGTACAATCTATACTGATCATCGAAAAGAAAAATATTTATTTTAAAAATGATAATTGGTAAATTAGTTTGTTGGTTTTTTATATAGTTTGATTGTTTTGTTAAAATAACATTTTTTAGTTTACGAGAAAACTGTACAAAGTTTGATGCTTGTTAGTGTGTTGAAATGTTAAACTTAATCAAGTTAAACATTTTACGTAATTGATTTAAAATTATATTTAGCTAATTTTAGCATTGGGAGAGGAAACAAAAAGCATCTCTGAAGAATCACTCGTTGTTCGAAAATATGAAAAGTCAATCACATTTGAAAATGATATTGTTGACTCATTTTCTGAAAATGTTTCTTCTTAAATGAGATATAAGTAAAGACAACTTAGTTGGTAACGGACTTTTAATTACTTAATTAACTTTTTTGTAAAGTCACCATCTTTCTAAAAGCATTTGCCGACTCCGTCATGCTATCAGTATCATTCCAGATACGTAATTTTTATTACATACGTACAGGTTTATGAAATCCGTCCGTTAAAAGAACGGGTTCCTTAGCTATTAACAGATAAATAAACAACATTTATGCCAAACCACTATCACAAATACTTTTCTAGTATGCGATTACACATAACGAACGGTCAACGTAAAATTCTCACCCTTCAATGGATTGATTGATTGATTTTTTCGTGTTTCCGGGCGCGTCAACTGCTTTGGTCATTAGTCCCGTGAGTGTAGTGCATGTTATTTCTCGGGAGATGACAGTGATCTTCCCCCACTGGATGATGAGATCCGGCGCCGACCTACCGTCGACTAGTGGAGCTTCCCCCTAACCAGGACTCTCCCACCAGCGGGGCACCGCCCAAGCCGAGACAAGCTTTAAGCTCCCGACCGGTCTCCCGGAATATGTGATTGTGTTGTGCATGTTAGTGTAAGTGTGTGTGTAAGGGGAGAGGATAGGACAAGGAAGAGGAAGGACAGATCGCGCGCGGTCCGTGACCCGTTTTGGTAGGGTACTGCTCCGGCATGCGCCTGGTGTTGATCGAAGTAACCACGGAAAACTACCGATCAGAGCAGCCGGCCGCTACAATTCTCCTCCAGACAATGACTGAATTCGACCTAGCTGAAAAGCTAATGTCGAAAATCCTACCGCCGTCAGAACCCGAACCTAGGACCTCCCGATCAGAGGCGCTGCAGTGGCATCAGTTGATGCACTGGGCTACCGCTCCCGGTAAAACGATTTTTTAATGTATAGCTGATTCTCATGGGGATATATTTGAGTTTTATCCCGATAAAAACGCAAAGTTGCCGTCTGCGTGAACTTGTTCACCTCGTGTACTTTTACTCTCGAACTTTCCTTCGTAAAACGGTAGCCGTGTTCGCTAAGGACACAACGCTGTGGGCTTTTAAGGGATCTAATGGACGGCAAGAAAGTAAGGTTGAGTAGTTGTCGTTGCAATCAGTACTGCAAAAGGAGTATTAGCGGAAATGTGACAATGTGTAGCCGCATCAAATTTCTTTCTACGTTACTCAAATACGCGCGTAGTAAGACGAGTGATGGTATTAACTGTTTGTTAAGGTTTAGAATATTTTCATGAAGATAAAATTAAAAAGTTGTTCGACTCGAAACGCAACAGATTGAGTCGAAACAGAACAGAATAAGTCGGAGCCGATAGAATGAAACGAAACAATCGGAATGAAATGGAAACCAACGGCAAGGAGCGAAAGGAACAGAACGGGTCGATACGCAAACAAAGCGAAACATATCGAATGAGAACGGATTGAAACAAAACAAAACATCCCGCTTTGGTGGCTTGGACTGTCAAATGTTTCTGCAGTGTCTCTGACCGGGATGTTCTAGGTTCGAGTCCCGACAGTCGAAGGATTTCCGACTCTAGTTACATAGCTAGGTCGAATTTAGCTAGTCTGGAGGAGAATTAATGGCTGTCTGCCTTGATCGGTAGTGATGATCATTGGCACCTCAGGAGGAAAACATGTACGACACGAACTAACGAACTTAGCAATTGACACTTCTGGACACACTTATTATGTCATGCACCCACTCCCGACATCGACGGAAAGCACCACGGAAGACTCCTTGAGAAATCTTCCGCCAGACACCGCCGCTGTTATCTGTTACTAAATAATTGTATTTTCCACTGTAGAATCCTTCCGTAGATTACTAATGCGTTGTTGTGATTCAATATTATTTCCATTGAAGGAACCTTCCAGGTACATAATGTAAACATATCAAGTGTAATCACATTATCTCTAGTATACCGAAGGAACCTTCCAGATACATGTTGTAAACATATCAAAATGTGAACCTTCATCTCTAAAATACCCTATAGATAGGCAAGGTTCAGAAGGGAAAGGAGTGCATAAGCTCACCAGACGTTTTTGTGTTAACATCTTTCGGCCAGACCTGGCCTGTACAGAGCTTTGAGTCAGAATTAAAAGTCGTTATGCTTCTTTGTGTGTTTTATTGAAGATCATCAGTCAATCCTTCCTGTGGTAGTGAACCTGAGGAAGCTACGTTGCAGAATCACCATTATTCGCAACATTAGCAAATTTAACTCACTTATCAATGGGTCAAATCAAAATGTCAGATCAGGTTGAAAGGGAACAAAACGTGAAGGAAAAGAACGGATCGCGTGCGTGTTAAGTGCGGGGCACAGGAGGTGCGGGGAAAGCGAGAGCGCGGGAGGCGACGCGAGGTGGGCGTGGCCGCAGCCCCGAGGACGACGTCTCCCGACCGCCGGCCTTTTTGCCAGCGCTGTGGACGGCCACCGGACGAGCGCCGCGAGCGTCGCAGCGGCTGGGCAGCTTCCGCTTCCGACCGCCGCGCCAATTATTCATTAATTGATTCATTTCGCACCATACCATGTTTTGTTACATCGATTTAACGCGCTAATAAACATCGGAATTAAAATTCACTCATTAACAGTCCACGTCCGTTAAAGTTTAGAACAGTCCGCCGTCCGTTAAGAGCAATCGAAACAAATGAGTGTTACCACAAAACGGCCGGAGTGCTCCTTCGTTTTTGTATTTTCCCAGTCTTCCTGGATATCTAGCGAAACTATTAAAACCGGGAGAGGTGGCTCAGGGCATCAACTGATGTCAAGCAGTGCCTCTGACCGGGAGGTCGTAGGGTTTGCACTCCCGACGGTGGCAGGATTTTCGTCACTAGCTAGACTGCTGGGTCGAATTCTGTCGCTGTCTGGAGGAGAATTCTACCGGCCGGTTGCTTAGTAGAGTAGTTACTTAACAAACGGGCCATGAACAGAAGGCGATCTTTCTATCCTCTTCGTATTCTCAACCTTTACTCACACACTTACATGCACTACATAATCATACATACCGAGAGACCGGTCGGAAGCTTAGAGCTTAGAAAGAAAGAAAACAAAGCGCACGTTACTTCAACATAAATCTTTCGACAGCCCAGAGTGTAAATCTCACTGCAAAAGCGAATGAATAGAACTGGATTATAATAGATAAGTCAGATAAGAAGATGTCAATGTAATTAGTACTGTTAAGTCGCATGAGTCACAAGTGCGAAAATCTGGAGACTTGGAGAATTTATTTCTATCTTCGTTGTATGTACACGTAGGGTGGCGAGTGATGAAAACGATTCTTTAGTGATTGATTGATTGATTTTTTGTGTTTCCGGGCGCGTCAACTGCTTTGGTCATTAGTCCCATGAGTGTAGTGAATGTTTTTTTTCTCGGGAGATGGCGGTGATCTTCCCCCGCTGAATGGCGAGATCCGGCGCCGACCTACCGTCGGCTTTCCCCCTAACCAAGACTCTCCCACCAGCGGGGCACCGCCCCAGCTGGGACAAGCTCTAAACTCCAGACCGGTCTCCCAGAATGTGTGGTAGTGTAGTGCATGTTAGTGTGTGTGTGAATTAATAGGAGAGGATAGGGCAAGGCAGAGAAAGGACAGATCGCGCGCTGTCCGTGGCCCGTTTTTTAGGGTACTGCTCCGGCATTCGCCTGGTGCAGATCGGAGAAACCACGGACAACTACCGATCAGAGCAGCCGGCCGCTAGAATTCTCCTCCAGACAGCGACGGAATTCGACCTAACTGTCGAAGAGCTATTGTCGAAAATCCTGCCGCCGTCATGACTCGAACCTAGGACCTCCCGGTCAGAGGCGCTGCAGTGACATCAGTTGATGCACTGAGCTACCGCTCCCAGTTTCGATTCGGTATGTTCCGCTCCATCTCGGTCTGTTTCGTTGCGATTCGATATTCACAAGAGTCAAGAGGTATTTGATTCGTTCTTTTCCTTCATGTTTTGTTCCGTTTCGTTTCATTCTGAGAGACTGATGTTTCTGGGCGCGACAACTGTTAAAGTCATTAGTCCAGTAAGTGTAGTGCATGTTTATCGCGGGACTGCGTGGTGATCACCTGGATGGCGAGCGCTGATCTACCTAGGTTTGCGGGGTTTTCCCCTATTAGGTATCTCCCACCAGCGGGAAGAAGCACTAAGCTTCAGACTGGTCTCCAGACATGTGTCAGAATGTCGTGCATTTAAAGTAAGGATGTGTGAGTAAGAGGTGAAGATAAGAGAAGGAAGAGGGAGGAAAGATCGCTCGCGGTCTGTTATCCGTTTGTTAGTGTATCCTCCTGCATTCACTGAGTGTTAAACGGAGAAAACACGAAAAACTACATCAATTGATGTCCTGACCTACCAAAGCCAAACGTTTTGTTCTGTTTCAATCCGTTCTGTTCCGACGTGATTCGCTATATTTACGTTATTGCAATTATTTCCTTGTCGTTGGTTTCCATTTCATCGCCATTTGTTCCGTTTTACCTCTCTGTTTCGTTTCGGCTCAGGCTGTTCCGTTTCGAATCCACCTATTCCGTTTCGACCCATCGTGGTCCAATTCGACTCGTTCGCTTCCGATTCGCCATGGTCTGATCAGTTTCGACCCGATCCGTTTTGTTTAAAAACGACCTATTCCGTGCACCTTTTTGTTCCCATTTCGTCTAGTTTCGCCCCGTTTTGACCAGTTGGGTTCCTATTTCTTCCGTTTTGTCCACTTCGTCCCGTTGCATTCTCCGTTGCGCCCCGCCGAGGTCCCCTCTGAACCGACTAGTTTCGCTTTGCTCCGCATCGCGTCATCCCATTCCTTTCCGCCTGGGTGGGCTCCGTCAAGATTGTATCGTCCCATCCTGTCTCGACCTGCACCGCAAGGGTCATCTCCTACCTGGCGTGCCAATTGCATATTACGCGCATCTCTGCTTGCTAGTCAACTTGCACAATCATCTGATCGCCCGTCCCGGTCGCAGGGATTTTTACTTCTTCGCGTCTTATGTGTTTAAGTCGTAAATATACAATATTGTAATGGTGCAGCAGAAAGTGGCAATTTTGCGTCTGAAAGACGTGTATTATAGGGTCTTGATATGGAAAAAGTGGATAAAAATATTTATTCTGCATGTACTAATTTACTACCATTAACATGTTGCATAGTGAAAAAACAAGTGTTGTAGGTTCTTGACGCCGAAAAACTGGTTTACTGCAAAAGTATTTCGTAAACGCCCGTCGGTGGTCTCCACTAGCACCTAAAGCATTCAGAGAATTTTCTCCATAATCGATATTCCCCGATCGATCTCGTCGAACTGGAGACCCTGCGAATTTGAAATGGATATTTCGAATTTGGGGGTAATTCATATGAAGACTTAACATTTTCAATATTTTCTCAAAAACGTCTCCAATTTTTTTCTTCATTTTTTTCTCGAGTTGAACAAAGAACACTTATACAAAAAGTGCAGGTTCTATTTTCGATGAACTCTCTGAATTTTCGAAAATTATAAAAGTTATATATAATGTGAGAAAGTATGTACCACCTCTGGTTTTGACAATCAGTGAAACCAACTGTTTGCATTTGGCATTCAGCTTTAGCTCTAGGTTGACCCGTGGCGAATATTCTGCAGTTTGCTAATCATCAACGTTTGGATCGCGTGTGTGCCTGCCTTTCCCTGGGTACCGTAATCTATGAACTTCTCTTTTTGGCTTAATCTGTCTGCTGTAGGACTGAAGGTAAATTACTCTCTGCAATTGCTCAACTAGGTTTTGTTGATGGTTTTTACAATTATTTCAAATTGCAATATTACTTTGACGTATTATATGGTGTAATTTCTGTTCGTTCTGTTTCGTTACATTGCATTCCGTTCTTTCCACTCTGTCCAGTTCGTTCTCTTCCGTTTCGTATCCTTCCTTCGTATTCGTTCCGTTTTGTTTCATTTCTTTCTATACGTTCCGTTTTGTTCCATTCCTTCCTATTCATCCCGTTTCGTTTTGTTCCATTCCTTTGCTTCCTCTGCGTTTCGTTCGCTCCCTTCCATGTCGTTCCCTTCCTTCCAATTCATTGCGTTTTTTCTATTTCTTCATATTCGTTCTGTTTCTTTTCATTTATTTCTATTCGTTCCGTTTTGTTTTATTCCATTTTTTTCGTTCCGCTCTGCCCAGTCCGTTCTCTTACACTTCGTTCAATTCTTTCTTATTCATTCCCTTTTGTTCCATTCCTTCCTATTCGTTCCGTTATTTCGTTCTGTTTCTTTTCATTCCTTTCTATTCGTTGCGTTTTGTTTTATTCCATTCTTTTCGTTCCGCTCTGCCCCGTCCGTTCTCTTCCACTTCATTCCATTCTTTCCTATTCGCTCGGTTTTGTATCATCCCTTTCTGTTCGTTCCGTTTCGTTCCCCTCCATTCTCTCCGTTCCGCTCCGTCCCGTGCGTTCGCTTCCGTTTCGTTGCCTGGTACCGATGCCTGTGTGCTCCTTCCTGCCCTGCATAGCTCGTCTCGTCTCGCCCGGCTCCGCCCACCCGTTCAGCTGGCCATTGTGCAGCGCGGAGGGGAAAGCAGGCGGGGCCCTGGGCGCGGCCCCCAACCGCCCCCACACACACACACACACACACACACACACACACACACACACACACACACACACACACACCACGCACGCCAGGACAACGCGGAGGCTGGCCACCGGTCGGCTCTTATCTCTTACCACGAGCGTTGCCAGGGTTTTCATCGGGAAGAGGGCTATAAAAACAAAGAAGAACAGAAAGTGAAATACGATAAATAAAAAATTAGACGAATAAGAACTGCTAGCTGGCCCCGTGCGAAGATTCCGCACTTTCTAAAGGTTTTGTTTTTAGTGCAAATTGATTCACCATTTAACCCGACTTTCAGTGTTTCTGGCAACCCGGTCACGGGATGAGGAAACGTTCCGAAAACGGAATAGAATGGTCAAAAAGGATACATTTTATAGCATTAAAATATATTTTCTAACAGTCAAAATTATTAATAATAATTCGATCGAATTATATCGTTATATCTTCAAAACTATAATGGAAAGTTCATATAGGTCTCATTTGTAAATTAGTGCTAAAGATCATTCCGTTATGTTCACAATAAGCGGGTTTGAAGTGCGTAGGACGTCGTTTTCCAGGTATCGTTTTCCAGGTATGTATGATGATAACGTGGTTTCGGGATTGTGTCCGTGTCCCCGGGATTGTATGCGTCCCCAGTTTTTCATAAATCACATTCAGCGATCTTCTATATTTTGCTTTAAATCTATTTTAGATAGGACTGTGTGAGGGTAATTTTCTCTCCTGCAGTAGTACAGGGAGTTTGTATCGACGGTTTCTTGTAAATGACCGTCAGTTTTCCTTATCGAATTATGCAACGAAAGGATGAATTTTTGTTCTCATGCATCAACATTGGTTGGGGCAAGCGACAAACTTTTAACTTCTTCAAAGCATAAGATCCGTCTCAAGGTAGGAAGGACAGGAGTAATAAAATAAATAATGTCATACCAGTTACTCAGGTGATGATATCTAGTTCACATTCATAGGTCAGTGATTTTTTAATATCGACTATCTTTATATAAATTACTACCTGCTTTTTACTGCCTTTTTAAATCCGGTTCAAATAATTGACTGCCCCAGCAGGAAATCCAACCCGTATCTCCCGATATACTTCCAGTTGCTCTATCCCCTTGAACTACCTAGAGAGGCAACTGTACGACCTGCGAACTGAGGTCAGATTGATGAACTTGCAACTGTGACTTGGTGGTGAAATGCATAATATATCCCGCAGGGGCTCTTAACATCATAAGGCAGAAAGGAAAGTTGATTGTCTCGGTAGCTTAAATGGTTAGAAGAACTGCGCGTATATTGGAAGATCTGGATTCGATTCTCGGCTGGGCCAGTCGATTATTTGATTAGTCAAAACTAATTACGTTTATAACATTATGAGTGTCAGTATTATATTTTAAGTATGCTCTATTGCTTTTTTAAAAACATTTTAATGAACTGCCACTGAATCATACCCAATTGCAGTTTAATGAAATGTCTACATGAAACCGACCCATCGCTCAGCCCCTCGGCGGAGAGGTTTGTGTGTGTGTGTGTGTGTGTAGGCGGTGGAAAAAAGGAAGCGAAAAAGAGGAGCGCGAGAGAAAGGGGAAGTACGGGTGGTCCGCGCGCTTTTGTCTGGGGTTCGCTTCCCGAACCATCAGACCGGTTTGGCGCGATCCGTGACATGCTGTTCCCTACTTTCGACGGGTGTGTCCGCCTTCTCGACTATTAATGACTGCAGAAACGCCGGGATTGTATTGGAGAGTGAGGGCTTAGTTCTTTATTATGACTCACAGTCGGCCACGCTGGAGATGGATGGCTTGATGATTATATCGATGAAATTATTTTGAATGATGATGCACCTGTGGGGAAATGATAGAAGAAATGGGATAACCCCGTGAAAACTCCCCGCGAACCCATTCTGTCAACAATCGGTAAAGGTGGCTCCATGAATCACTGTTGTCACTGTAGTGCCTCTGACCGGGAGGTCATAGGTTCGAGTTCCGACAGTAGCAAGATTTTTTGACACTAGCTAGATAGCTAGGTCGAATTTATCCGCTGTCTGGCGGAGAATTCTAGCGGCTGGCTGCTCTCATCGGTAGTTTTCCGTGGTTTCTCCGATCAACACCAGGCGAGTGCTGGAGCAGTACTCCAACAAACGAGCAATGGACCGCGTGATATCTTTCCTTCCTCTTCCTTGTCTTATCCTCACCCCTTACTTACACATCAACCTGCACAACACTACCTTCCGTGTCCGGAGACAGTTCGGGGACTTAAGCTTGTCCCGGCTGGGAAGTTGCCACGCTGGTGGTGGATAGCTGGTCAGGCCAAACATCACTAGTCGAAGGTAGGTCGGCGCCGGATCTCGCTATCCAGCTGAGGATGGTAACCACCACCTCCAGAAGGAAAACATGCACTACACTTACTGGACTACTGACCTTAACAGTTGACGTGCCCGGAATCACTAACAATCAATCAAAACCCTCATTGTCCACCTCAGATTCCACAGGTGCGAACGGATCTCCGAACTCAATCCCTGTGCCCTGTCTGACATCCCTGCCCCTCAATCAAAGTGCGCTGTCTGACAACTACACCAGGGGCTTTGTCAAAGTGAAGAACTAAATCCTTTATTATGATCCTCAATCCGTAGACTTCGGCTATTGATAGATAGGTGATGTGGGCATGATATCAATGATACAGTGACAGTGAAATTAGAGACAGTGGAAACGGGAGAAACCCCCCCCCAAAAAAAAAAAAATCTGCCGCAAATCCTCTTTATCCACTGCAGATACCACATGCACGGAGCGGGATTTGGACCCAGCTTCCCCCTGATAGAAGATGAACGATCTAATGTTTACACCATGAATCACCCCAATGAGTGAAGGCAAAGGAGAGCACACTAAAATGGAATATGTCAAAAGGTCGTTTTAATTACCTTCATTTTTTCGAGAGCAAATATCAGTAACAAATAACATGTGCGGACTGTTTGAGATTCGGTCCGTTAACGTGTATTTGATGACTTCATTTATACATGCTTATTCTCATCTACTCTTCGATATGATTTCTATCAGTTATTACAATATTTATTTTAATGACGGTATCAGAAATACTAAATCACTCGTGAAAACTATTTTAAAGTACAATTTCACTTAACTCTCAGAGCTGACACTCTCGAAGCATTATCAACTAGCGACGTAATACATTTCGTTCAGGAATGTAGTCTTTGGTGATGCTAAACTATTTTTACAATCTTGCCTTACTTCGTAAGAAGAGGAAGTATTGTATCTTTTGCCAGAAAAACTCTTCATGCCGGACCTTGGCAACGAAAATTTCTACTTGAAGTTTATGTATAAAATTTGAGAGCACACTCGTTAAAAACGTTTTTAACCAAAAGTTTTTTTTCACGTTTACAAACAGGGCGCCTAAAAGACCAGATGAGGTCTCATTTCCGTTGAACTCTCTGAATTTTCAAAAATTGCGAAGTTAGATATAATGCGAGAAAGTATGCGCTGTTTCAGCACCACTAGATCAATCTGTCAGAATAATCACCCGCTAATGTAAAACAAATTTATACGATTTTAATGAAACCAATTATTGATACCCGCCGTTAAACTGCCTTGATTTCCAACTGGGTGAAAAGGTAAAACCTCGGCGCTTGGGTTATGAGCGAGAGATCAGCACGATCTGCATTCAAGAGGAGGCGCTCTCTACAAACGACGATTCGTGCGTCACTTGAGTGCAGCAGTGCCAAGGCGCCGCTTATTCCTAACAAACGCGAGTCACGAAGAAATTAGTGAAACCCCACAGCGTTGCTGTCGTCCCGGAGACGTGCGTTTGAAAATTCGTTTCAAGAAGGTGAGCTGAAAAGTTCACTTCGCGAAAATGTAGATGGCCGGAGATTTTTTTTAATTAACGAAATTGGAGAAATGTTTTCATGTTGTTCAGCCGTTCTCCGTTAGATTACTCGTTTGCGTATTTTTTCTTACAGGACGAATGCTAATTTATGTTGTGAATAGATTTATCTCAACTCAAAAGCCAGACTAATGGAAATGAGGGGTTATTACAGGAATGTTGCCATTTTGTGCCTTTAAACCGCACCTGGTTGATAATAAACGCAAAACCATATCAGAATGTTTACTCTTACACTGTTCCAGATTTATTTCGTTTAAATTACCGTTTGAATTTGAGTTCATATGAAGCTATTATCTGATTGAAAACAATGAATTTTTTAATTCGGAATGTTGTTGTTGCTAATGTTGTTTTCAATTCTCGCAATATGAATATTTATCCGTTGCACCCACCCTATATGGACTGTATTGTTCAGCATGTTAACATTTGGCTTCAATGGGTCGGCCAAAGTGCTTTTTGTACTCGTATATCAGCCGCTAATGGCCTTCTTAGAAACGATCTGCATCATATTTGAATCACTAACTGCAGGAAGGCAAGTAGCCCAAATTTACATTTTTTATTGGCGAGGAAGGTTGTGAGAAGGACACGGCATGCATTATGTACAGCAGAAAGGAAACGTGTCCAGTTGATAGCATAGGTCTGTGCCATCATATGCAAAACTTCATCGTAAAGAGAGCATTTTCTTAAAACGGATTTTATACAGTTTTCTGTTTCTTCTGAAAAATTAGGAAATGCAGTCTAATCGCCTTTCTGCAGTTAGCAATTCATTTATTCATAAATCGTATGGTTACTTGGTTGGAAGAATCTGCTTAGGATGGATATGTCCATCGTAAGAAAATCTTGCTATATGTCTTAGTTTAAAAACATCTTCCTATCAACCCCTCGATTAGAAATGTCTTCTCTGCCTCCTTTCCCGATGCTTTGTAGCGTCGCAGTCCTCATATGATCATAAGAAAGCCAGAGCAACGTCTTTTGCTTAACACGAGTACTTTCGCCCTCGTTGCCCAACCCGGCGCGCCTTGTTCTTCCTCTCTCTTGTTCTTATTAACCCCCTCCCCCGCCCCTCTCCCTTGCTCCTAATGGCCACTTTATTACTGCCGCTCTCTCACGTCACATCACGTTACATGTGTAGCAGACTCTCGAAGCCGTGCCAGGAAAAATGTTCGTTTTCTAAACCGATTTATTACTGCGTGTTCGCTATGATTTGTAATACGAGGGGAGTACTCCAAATTGTGGGGGATAATTGAGTAGGCTGCACTACTGACATGGCCATAAGCCATTCGGAAAGTTAAGGACTAAAACCTCCTGTGCGATTAAAACAAATGTATGATGGTCGTAGTCTAAAGAAACCTAGTGGGAATCAGTGGCACTCCGAACATTTTGGAGGAGAATTCTAGCGACCGGCTGCTCTGATTGGTAGTTTTCCGTGGTTTCTCCGATGAAAACCAGGTGAATGCCGGAGCAGTACCCTAACAAACGGGCCATGAACCGCGCGATCTTTCCGTCCCATTTCTTGTTCTATCCCACTTACACTTACACTACTTACACTACACCAACACATGACGAGAGACCGGTCAGGAGCTTTGAACTTGTCCCGGCTGGGGCGGTACCCCGTTGGTGGGAGTTACTTGGTTGGGGAAACCTCGTTAGCCGACGGTAGATCGGGGCTCTCACCATCCAGCGGGGGGAGATCACTGCCTTCCCCAGAGGATAAGCATGCACTACACTTACGGGACTAATGACCTTAGTCGACGACGTGCCCGGAATCACAAATCAATCAACCGAAACATTCTCTCCTCTTAGTGTTTTTACTAAACAACTACTTATATAAAGAAAGTGAATGTCATCGTTTAAAGATTTCAAATCGAGGGATACATTGCATTCAGAAAGAAATCTCTGGTTTTGATATTAATAACATAATTTTGGAGAAGGAATACATGAAAAGCAAATGTAGGTACATTTGTTATTTCATGTATTCTTTTTTGAAAATCATGTTTCTATTTTCGTATTTTATATTCCAATTTTTCTATTTTGCTTAAAAATTCTATTTATATTTAAATTCATAATATATTCTGCAATGGATAAAATTTTAATTTGTATTTTGGATACTACATTTCAATTTTTGTAGCACTGAAGATCGAAAATGCTTTCTGACCAAATAAACACCTACGACAAAACAACGCTTCAAATCTATCCCTCTCTCCCGTTCCTCCCAGCTGCTCCGACTGTCGAGTTGCAAACGGGCTTTCGCCGCCGCCGCAGGTGTTACATGTAGGCGGGCACGCGGCTCCATCGTGGTTTTGTTGCGGCGGTCTCGGCGCCTTTGATGTCCTCGATTCGCCGCCATTCCGGCCACTTCCCGAGCACTTCCGCTCGTGCTCTTCCGGTCCAAGAGGGTTTGTTCCAGGGGAGACAGCACCAACAGCTCACTGCAAAAAATTCCCATACAATGCATGTACATTATTTTACAACACTGCCAGATGGCATTAAACGATTAAAATCGATACAAAAGTTTAAAACCTTTTCTGCTGCATAACTGTTTCAATACAGTTAGAGACTATTCCCAGCATCCAAAGGAAAGTAATATTAATTTTAACAATGATATTTAAGTGTTAAAAATGTGATACACTATTAACAGTTTTAACAAAGTATTTCTATTCATTTGCACTGTATAATTGTAAACAACTGTAACAAGTATTGTACGTCAACTTCTAGGTTAATGAAACCCATCTCGATAAAAATTTTTTCAGTTTCGCTGATCCTTTGACCAAATGCTGAGATGATCCCTCGTTTTGCTTCTGGACTTATATGTAACTTTATCATCTATGAACGGCTTCTAAAATAAAGTGGGAAATATAGTTATTCAAATTAATCGTTCTCCATGTAGACGCAGCCGGAAAGCATGATAAAGGATAAGAGCCTAAGTCTATATCTGATTTACCCTTGAAAATAGATTTTATTACATTGGAGCGAATATTTTTTTAACAATTTTTGCCAAAAACGTTCATTATTTTCGGTATTCAGATTCAACTTCTATATAGCTTTGACTACGGATCACAGAATTATGAATACGTGCACAGAATTCACTTCTCCCAGTAGCACGCGCCAAAGTTTTTAACTGGTTTTGACCTATAAGATAAATAATAAAAGATGAAGTGGTAAATGGGTGGCTAAGAGATGTTGCGTTCTTGCTAGCGTTGCGTTGCAAAATCAACCAACAGGTCATGGACTGTGAACTTGTGAATACAGCTGTAATATAATTATACGTATATATGATTGTAATACGTAATATGTAATTGTATACATAATTATAATTGTACGTATAAGAAATTCGAAAATTGATTAAAGATGATGTCGTTAACACGTAGGTATTTCTTCAAGCATTTACAAATCAAGGTAGCATTCATTCAATGAATATTCAAATTTCTGTCTGAACATTTATTTACGAAATAAATTTACGTGTAAATACGTTTACGAAAAAATTTACAACAAACATTTCGTGGTGACAGTTTTGTGAATCGTAATGGTAAGCTAGTATGTATGTAGTGCCTTACATTAGGCAGCCATTTATATCACCTCGGACTTGCCACTATTTCACCGCTCGATGGTTGATCTACCCAGAGTAGAACCCATATAACTCCCCGAATATATATTATAATATACAGAAATATGTACTAAAAAGTAAAAAATATGTAACATTAATTATCGTTAGATCAATTCTATTTTATTAATTATCTTAGTGTATATTGTTCTGTTTTATTAACATTAACAAAGACCAATATTAAATATTTATCTCCTCATAATTCTATTATTTACAGTGATCACCATAACAACAATAATGGCTCCTCTTGAGCTAGTGCGTAGTTTCTGGAGATACGTATCAAGGTCGAGGGAGACCCCTGAAAGATGCCAGGTGACAACGCCATATTACCTGCAAAATGTATCATGTTCAGAAACCAAACTTCCTTTCTATTCTCTGCGATACTCGCGCTGAAAACTAACTCATCAGAAGCTGTGGATTTGCGTGACCGCCTTGCCCTTTTATTTACAATGGCGTCGGTATTTATGGACTGGCTTATTCCAACGCAATGTAATAGCGGAATAGAGAAGAGGCTACAGAAAAAATGTTTGAAAATGCTGAATTGTTTGTCTGGAAGATTCCTTATCAAAAACATAGAGGCAAAATGAATAATTAAATACAAAAAATGCAATAACATGTAAAAATATGTTCTTTTGGGTAAAATATTTAAATATATTGAAATAATCTGACTGATTTAAACGAAAATCGAGCCCCAGTTGGTGCGCCATTTGAAATAAACTGAATATACTCGAACAAACTCGGTCGAGGAAACTGAAAAGCAAATATCTTTCTATCTTGCTACTTCATTGCTAGAATTGGCTCAATGAAAAATCATATATTCATTTCACAAAAACATGGAAATTTATTAAATAATTTAAAACAATTTTGGTATTGTATAACTTAACCCAATATAAAATTAAACGTTTGTCATGACCGTTCCAACCTTATGTCTTCGCGCGCTTTTTCGGCCATCTTTATCCATCTCCGACGCCGCCGTCCTCAGGCCCAGACACCATCTTCTCTCTTCTTTTCTCGGAAGCTCACTTCAATCACCGTTCATTAGATCAACAAACTATTTGCTGCTAACATTCCCGTCCAATCACTGACAACTTCGCCCAAGCCCTCAATGTCCCTCCAACTCGTTCACATGAAATATTTTAAGCTCCACTGTCACACTTAGAGTTCCAATTTTGATGTTCTCTCAATATCCATTCCCTAGTAGATGCTTACAAGTCCCCAAAGAAAAAAAAACTCCTAACATTAATTGGAGCACGATCCGTTCATGAGCACGGCATCAGTCAGAATGAATGTCTCTCGTATTCTTTCAGCCCTGCAAAGCTCGGTTCATAATTTCGATTGTTTATTTGCGGATAACATTTGATGTACTTTCGTACCTAGCCAATCTCTAAATTTCTTGCAAAACGAACTAGCCGTCTTCACGACTGTCACTGCTCTTTCGGCCAATCCCAGAATTCTATATAGAATTAACTAGCCGTCTCCGCGATTGTCACTACATGAATATGTCGACCTTGACGACGGCTCGCTTACCGTTGCTATGCTAGCATATTCACATAATTTATCCCCTTTAATTGACGCCATTTATAATAAATGTTGTACAATATCCAGTGACATATTGGCATGTCACAATATGTACTTTCGGGAAAAATATGTAGAAACGGGTACTCAAAACTCGACGGTTTTTGGCACTAACCGATATGAAACGTAAATATATCAGTGATTCGACATGACAGAATTATGTTAGGAAAATATATTATTACATAATTAACCAGGCCCTACGCATAAGCAACACCAATTTGTCCATTTCCTTCCAAAGACTTGAGGAACGTAGCAATAAGAAATTGTAGAATAAAAAATGTATTTTTAAAGACAATGCGGGAAAAGGTAGATGGAAGTCGAGATAGGGAACCTAAAGGTAAAGAGAATGTTCACAAATCGTCAAAAACATTTACAATTTTACACATCAAACTAGTGGCAGAGTTGCAATAAAAATCCTATTAAAAATTGAAGTTGACTTTCAACAATAGGTCTATGCCGAACCCCACCGTCCCACCAACTGAGATAACAGAGGCGCAGGCACCATATTTCGTAGAAACGAGCACATCTTAAAGGGCCCATTATCTTATCATAAAAAATTACAATAAAAAAGGTTCAGCCACGCCGGATTTGCAACCTGAGTGCCTACAATCAACTGCTGCAGTGTATACCTGTGGGCCTACAATCAACTCCAGCGCTTTACTAACTGATCAACCAAAGACGGCGGCGAAAGAATTCGTCAACACTAACATACTTGAAATGCCTCATACATTTATTATAAATACTTTTTAAAAATTGCGTCATACCCGGACGGATTTAAATGGACAACTTACGGATGCCAGCGAGTATACGCTCCAGTCCACTGCATTACCAACCGAGCTACCACAGGCGCCGACATTACCGCGTCGCCATAGCAAACACTGTAAGTGCCTCATTTGTTATAAATAATGTTCAAAAAATGGCGTTCCTCCGGGCCGGATTTCAACAAGCGCCCTGCGGATCCCTGTGTGTCAACGCTACACTGCACCGCTCTACCAACTGAGCTAACAGAGGCGCGGCCGTTCGAGCTTCGCCAGACGAAACACACTGTAAGTGCCTCATTATTTATTAGAAATAAGGTTAAAAAATGCGTTCCTCCGGGCCGGATATGAACCAGCGACCTATGGATGCCTGTGTGTCAACGCTACAGTCCACCGCTCTACCAACTGAGCTACCAGAGGCGCTGCCGTTCGAGCTTCGCCATACGAAACACACTGTAAGTGCCTCAATATTTATTAGAAATAAGGTTTAAAAATTGCGTTTCACCGGGCCGGATTTGAACCAGCGACCTATGGATGCCTGTGTGTCAACGCTACAGTCCACCGCTCTACCAAGTGAGCTACCAGAGGCGCGGCCGTTCGAGCTTCGCCATACGAAACACACTGTAAGTGCCTCATTATTTATTAGAAATAAGGTTAAAAAATCGCGTTCCTCCGGGCCGGATTTGAACCAGCGACCTATGGATGCCTGTGTGTCAACGCTACAGTCCACCGCTCTACCAACTGAGCTACCAGAGGCGCTGCCGTTCGAGCTTCGCCATACGAAACACACTGTAAGTGCCTCAATATTTATTAGAAATAAGGTTTAAAAATTGCGTTCCTCCGGGCCGGATTTGAACCAGCGACCTATGGATGCCTGTGTGTCAACGCTACAGTCCACCGCTCTACCAACCAAGCTACCAGAGGCGCTGTCGTTCGAGCTTCGCCATACGAAACACACTGTAGGTGCCTCATTTATTTTAGAAATAAGGTTAAAAAATTGCGTTCCTCCGGGCCGGATTTGAACCAGGGACCTATGGATGCCTGTGTGTCAACGCTACAGTCCACCGCTCTACCAAGTGAGCTACCAGAGGCGCTGCCGTTCGAGCTTCGCCATACGAAACACACTGTAAGTGCCTCAATATTTATTAGAAATAAGGTTAAAAAATTGCGTTCCTCCGGGCCGGATTTGAACCAGCGACCTATGGATGCCTGTGTGTCAACGCTACAGTCCACCGCTCTACCAACTGAGCTACCAGAGGCGCTGCCGTTCGAGCTTCGCCATACGAAACACACTGTTAGTGCCTCATTATTTATTAGAAATAAGGTTTAAAAATTGCGTTCCTCCGGGCCGGATTTGAACCAGCGACCTATGGATGCCTGTGTGTCAACGCTACAGTCCACCGCTCTACCAACTGAGCTACCAGAGGCGCTGCCGTTCGAGCTTCGCCATACGAAACACACTGTTAGTGCCTCATTATTTATTAGAAATAAGGTTAAAAAATTGCGTTCCTCCGGGTCGGATTTTAACCAGCGACCTATGGATGCCTGTGTGTCAACGCTACAGTCCACCACTCTACCAACTGAGCTACCAGAGGCGCTGCCGTTCGAGCTTCGCCATACGAAACACACTGTAAGTGCCTCAATATTTATTAGAAATAAGGTTAAAAAATTCGTTCCTCCGGGCCGGATTTGAACCAGCGACCTATGGATGCCTGTGTGTCAACGCTACAGTCCACCGCTCTACCAACTGAGCTACCAGAGGCGCTGCCGTTTAGCTTCGCCATACGAAACACACTGTAAGTGCCTCAATATTTATTAGAAATAAGGTTAAAAAATTGCGTTCCTCCGGGCCGGATTTGAACCAGCGACCTATGGATGCCTGTGTGTCAACGCTACAGTCCACCGCTCTACCAACTGAGCTACCAGAGGCGCTGGCGTGTTAGCTTCGCTATACGAAACACACTGTAAGTGCCTCATTTATTTATTAGTAATAAGGTTAAAAAAATTGCGTTCCTCCGGGCCGGATTTGAACCAGCGACCTATGGATGCCTGTGTGTCAACGCTACAGTCCACCGCTCTACCAACTGAGCAACCAGAGGCGCTGCCGTTCGTGCTTCGCCATATGAAACACACTGTAAGTGCCTCAATATTTATTAGAAATAAGGTTAAAAAACTGCGTTCCTCCGGGCCGGATTTGAACCAGCGACCTATGGATGCCTGTGTGTCAACGCTACAGTCCACCGCTCTACCAACTGAGCTACCAGAGGCGCTGGCGTGTTAGCTTCGCTATACGAAACACACTGTAAGTGCCTCAATATTTATTAGTAATAAGGTTAAAAAAATTGCGTTCCTCCGGGCCGGATTTGAACCAGCGACCTATGGATGCCTGTGTGTCAACGCTACAGTCCACCGCTCTACCAAGTGAGCTACCAGAGGCGCTGCCGTTCGTGCTTCGCCATATGAAACACACTGTAAGTGCCTCAATATTTATTAGAAATAAGGTTAAAAAACTGCGTTCCTCCGGGCCGGATTTGAACCAGCGACCTATGGATGCCTGTGTGTCAACGCTACAGTCCACCGCTCTACCAACTGAGCTACCAGAGGCGCTGGCGTGTTAGCTTCGCTATACGAAACACACTGTAAGTGCCTCAATATTTATTAGAAATAAGGTTAAAAAATTGCGTTCCTCCGGGCCGGATTTGAACCAGCGACCTATGGATGCCTGTGTGTCAACGCTACAGTCCACCGCTCTACCAACTGAGCTACCAGAGGCGCTGGCGTGTTAGCTTCGCTATACGAAACACACTGTAAGTGCCTCATTTATTTATTAGTAATAAGGTTAAAAAATTGCGTTCCTCCGGGCCGGATTTGGACCAGCGACCTATGGATGCCTGTGTGTTAACGCTACAGTCCACCGCTCTACCAACTGAGCTACCAGAGGCGCTGTCGCTTCGCCATGCGAAACACACTGTTAACCCTCACGGGTGGCTCCCCATACAATGCGTGGGTCGGAGTGCGTCTTTAGTTTAGGGCTCCTAGCTATTTAGGCTTGTCCTCGAGTCATAGGAATGTGCTACTCACATGCTCTGGGAACACGGTCCCTTGTCTTTTTCCAAAGTAGCTAAAGAACTGAGTTTCGAGCGGCTCTGAACACCTATTCTGTCTCGTGACTACCTATACCTTTAAGCTAACGACGTGAGTATTGTCAAAACCTGGGAAATGTGGCAGTAAGCATAATTTTCTGATCGGAATCGGTTATATGGGTTCTGATTCCGATGAATATACCTCGTCAATCCTGCCCACAGCATATGTGTTGGATAAGCATAGGCATAAGCTTAAGGAGCATAAGTGTTGGAATACCGGGCTTTCCCAGAAACAAGGAGCTTAGCGTAGCCTACTCACAGCCTCCACCTTGAAGCTAACGACGTGAGTGCTGCCGCGTAAGTCATGGGACGAGTGGTCGTCTACATCTGTCTACCACAAATCTCGGCAACTTACATTACCGTGATTCCCCCCTCCAGGGGAGACACAACTCACTGACGGCTTTCCGTTTCTGTCCCCAGCCGGATTTGAACCAGGAAAACCGGATTTCGGAAGCCAATTCTCAGCCGGCAAAAGGTTAAGGCCGCCCTTGGTGAGGATTTTAGACCCAATGTTTGTTTTCTTTTGATGAACGATTTTAAAGTTTTACCAAACGCGCTTTTGTGTAGAGGGGCTTCGGAACTTGAGAGTGATTGATTGTTGTTCCGTGGGCGTTAAGTTTTGTCGTCATTAGTGCCAAAAGTGTATTGCAAGCACTATCTTGAAAGGTTTTGATGTTTCTCTCCTGCTAGAGTCTGAGATTGTCGCCAGCCTACCTACACCTTGCGGGTGGCATAAGTTTTTTTCCACGTATTTTCGCTAGTTGGACAGCGTCCCAGCCAGGGCAAGTTCTAAGCAAATGACTGATCCCTTGACATATGTGGTATTTAGGGCATGAATGTGTGTGTGTGTGTGTTTATTGGGAAAGGATAGGACATGGAAGGGGAAGGAAAGATCGAACGCGGTATGTTGTCCGCTTGCTATGGTAATGGTTCGGTATTCGCGTAGTGTTGATCGGAAAACTGCCGATCACTGCTGCCGGCCACCGGAATTCTCCTCCACACAGTGGCCTAATTCAACCCAGCTTTCTATCTAGTGTCGAAAATCCCTTTCATCGGGACTGCAACACCATCACCTCCCGGTGAGAACCGGGAGCGGTATCACAGCGCATCAACTGATGTCACTGCAGCGCCTCTGACCGAGAGGTCCTCGGTTCGAGTCCTGACGGCGGCAGGATTTTTGACAGTAGCTTATCAGCAAGGTCGAATTCTGTCGCTGTCTGGACGGAAATTCTACCGGCCGGCTGCTCTGATCGGTAGTTTTCCGTGGTTTCTCCGAACAACACCAGGCGAATGCCGGAGCAGTACCCTACCAAACGGGCCACGGACCTGTCCTTCCTCTTCCTTGTCCCACCCTCTTCCTTTACACACACACACTTACAATAACATGCACTACACTACCACATATTCCGGGAGATCGGTCGGGAGCTTAGAGCTTGTCCCGGTTGGGGCGGTGCCCCGCTGGTGGGAGAGTCCTGGTTAGGGGAAACGGTAGGTCGGCGCTGGATCTCGCCATCCAGCGGGGAAAGATCACCGCCATCTCCCGAGAAAAAAGCATGCACTACACTAACGGGACTAATGACCAAAGCCGTTTACGCGCCCGGAAACACGAAAAAATCAATCAATCAATCAATCTGGGTGAGAGTCGCTGCAGTGTCGACCGTTGTTACCCTGAGCGAACTCAGCCCTTAGGAACTCCGGAAGCTGATACATCACACGCGCGCGTTCGCTAAAATTCCAGAATCGTTCGTTAAAAAAAGACGAAACCGTGCAAATTGGGTCTTGCAGTGCTGATTCTCCACAGGTGAAAGGAGAGCGGACCTAACTCGAAGCAACAGAACGCTGAAACGTCTACTCCGCTAGTTTGCCCAGAGGCCGTTCTTAATCACAGCGGCGTTGCGTAAGAGGTGAGCGAACCCGGCTACACACTGCGTCACCCGCTGCCAACCGTCCGACGCGACGCGACGCCCTCGTTCGGCGTTTTCCCAGGCTCACACTTTCTTCCTCTCGCGTTACACTCTTCTATGTGTGGGTGCGCGCGCGCGTGTGCGTGTGGGTGTCAGTGTGATGATGTATGCGTGAGCGCGCACGTGTGTGTGGATGTATGGATGGTCGCGCTCGTCTGTGTGGGTGAGTGCGTGGATGTGGAGGGGTGCACATGTGAGTGGATTGATTGATTGATTTTTTTCGTGTTTCCGGGCGCGTCAACTGCTTCGGTCATTAGTCCCGTTAGTGTAGTACATGTTTTTTTTCTCGGGAGATGGCGGTGATCTTCCCCCGCTGGATGGTGAGATCCGGCGCCGACCTACCTTCGGATAGTGGGGTTTCCCCCTAACGAAGACTCCCCCACCAGCGGGGCACCGCCCCAGCCTGGACAAGCACTAAGCTCCCGACCGGTCTCTCGGAATATGTGGTAGTTTAGTGCATGTTAGTGTAAGTGTGTGTGTGTGTATGGGGAGAGTAAGAGACAAGGAAGAGGAAGGACAGATCGCGCGCGGTCCATGGCCCGTTTGTTAGGGTACTGCTCCGGCATTCGCCTGGTGTTGATCGGAGAAACCACGGAAAACTACCGATCCGAGCAGCCGGCCGCTAGAATTCTCCTTCAGACAGCGACTGAATTCGATCTAGCTGAAAAGCTAGTGTCGAAAATCCTGCCGCCGTCAGAACTCGAACCTAGGACCTCCCGGTCAAAGGCGCTTCAGATGTGGGTGGATGCATGGGTGCTTGCGTGTGTATGGATACATGCGGCAGCGGGCATGAGTATATGGATTTGTGGGTGCAGACATTTACATCAGGGGTAAAAATAAAAAGAATATAAAATTGAAAGTTTTAGTCCGTATTATACAAAAAAGATATGATACAAACAAACGGTTTTGCAGATTTGAATTCTACTCAACAAAATAGGCTTGCGCACTTTTTCAGTATTTTCCCACAAAACCATTGAAGTGCAAAATAATGTTAACAATAATATATTTTTTTTATATTTTCATTTAATTTGAAGCATAAATTTAAAACATGAAATTCTCAGGAGTGGAACTCCACAATTTAAGAAAATTTCAAATATTCTGTGTATTCACCATATGTCTTCCTCTTGGTCTACATGTGTAAAAGAAAGAGAGAGGGGAACCCGTCGCCTAATGCCAGTGAGAGGCGTTGTAGCAATGGAGTCTTTGGAATACATTCACCGAAGAATGATTGAAAGCTCGAATGTTCTCGATCAAAATGTGTCCGAAGCAAACGCGAAAGTCAAGAGTTCGTTTCAAGGAAGGAAAGTGGAAATGCGATTATGTGATGTTCTATATAAGGAAAGTCGAACTTAATGTCCGCGTGGGTACAATTGTGTTAGTGGCTGTAACCGGATGAAACATAAAATTAATTCAGTTTTCTTTGCTCCATAGAGCAAATGCTGGGTTGGTCCCTTACCTGACCTATGGTCATTAAATTTAGTTAATAGCATCGTTTTAAAAAACAGATGGAGGTTATTTCTTTGTTTGACATCAATAAATAGATTACGAAAAATACTTTTGCTGCAACTTGAGATATCATTTTCAGACTACACTGATATTTCTTTCGATTAAATAAGATATTTAATTTTAATGTCTTTGAGTTAAAACATGCTAAAGAATCAGAATAAATGCTTTGAGTATAAGCTGTTTAGTATGGCTTTGAATGTCTTTGAAGGCAAAAATGGTGGAGAATTAATTGAGGGATCTAAAATGAATGCTAAAGTTTCGAGTTATCTTGCAAGAATGTTGCGACAACATTGTTCGAAAATGGAACGTTATTGCTGTCGTAAATAATTGATTTGATTAGATCCGAATACATTGGACATTGTTTATCCGGATGAAGTTTAAGAACAGAAATTAATTTCGTATTTATAAACAAAATATCTCTATAACATTTTAAAAATATATCCAATTCTTATAAAATGATGTTTGCATTAATGCTTCATCAATTAAGAATACTACATATTAGACCCAAATTGGTTATTTCATCTGTGTCATTCTCCAGATATTGTGACACTCTCAGATACAGTGTACGATTATTTTTCACGATGAGCTCCTTTAGGAAACATTAAAGGAAGGAATTATTTTCATTGGTTGAATAATTTCTGGCAAGTAGGCATTTTCACAAATTTCACTTATTTTACTTCATTGGATTTGAAGCATTAGTAGTATTGATTTGAAGTAAATTATTTTTATGTTAATAAACTTGTATAAGAAAGTCATTGCTTTTCATTTCAACATTTTCGAGGAAAATTCATGACAACTCCGTCATGGGAAATCGTCTATCCTGAAATATTATTACGAACTTTAATTTTTAGTTTATAGTAAATGCTAGTTTTCATGAGAAATTAAGATTCTATTATTTATCTTTGGCTTTCGAAATATTATTGATCAATTTAAAAAAGGAGTAGTTGCCTATCATTATAATCATTCCCTACAACATTCCTATTCTTTATGCACTGCAGGTGAAATCCCAAATCATCGCTGCAATCGCCTGTTCATTGAAAGGCAGGTCTTGAAAGGCATGCGTCTTCGTATGGTCGTTGTTGAGTATGAGTCTCATCAATAAGTTACGGATCCATTTCCATTTTCAAAGATGTGAAGGGTCTTCATTGCATTGTTTGCCCCGCAAAGTATTTCTGAACGCTTCGTTGGCCAAAAAATGAAAGAAACACATTTTAATTTATTTTCTGGTAGAAAATAAAAATATTTCAGCAAATATTTATGACTTTATATTAATTTATCAATAACATATATTTATTAATATTAATAAAAATAATGAATTTTGTAAAGGAAGTCTTAACAATCAAAGAAATCCAGCAACTATGCAAATCTATCCATTTAAACTAATTTCACCACTAAATGTTTCTGGATAATAGTTTGAATTTAAACTGGGCACCATGTTTAAAATGTTGAAAGAAAAATTTTAATATTTTTAATTGGTGAAATTGTTATACTAAATTTTAAAACATATGAAATTTTGAAGAAAATGTATTGAAAATACACAGTTTAACTATAAATTCACTGCCCATTACACAAATGATAACTTTGCTTGTGATTTTATAAAATGGATTCTAAATTACATTTTTATTTGATTGTTTCCTAAATAAAGTTCTTGCGCATTATTACTCAAGTATACAATTGATATGCTAGTATATACTTAATTTAATTTGTACTGTTTTCTAACAATCTTTCCCACTTATTTTCATTAACCTTTAGAATGAGAAGTGAGCTTTCTTGTGTATTATTTTAATTCTGTAAATTTCAAGAAGGAATCGGTGAATCGGAATTGGTTTCGATGCACTTGAAACACTTCCCCTGCTCTCCTCTACTTTAGAGTAAACTCGTTCTGAGAAATGGGCAGCCGCTTAACTCGTTTGGCTCCACGAGAGAGGAACCAGTTACATGACATTACGCTCAACACCCCACACCGGGTCCCATCTTTTTTTCTGAAACCGGAGTTCGTTCTAACGGGCCCTATCAGCAGTCCATCTCCCGGTTACAAACTGACAACTCGTAATTCGTAATACATTAAACTGGAACTTCCACTTCCGGGATAATCCCGATGCTCCGCTACATGATTCCGAAAGTCGGAAATGCAACGTCCCGAAGAACGTTTGGTCTTTTTATTCGGAGCTCAAGGCGACTCGTTCTCGAATCGTAGCGGAAGACACGGTCGATTTCTACCTCTATGCACTGGAGTTCAAAATCCGTCCGGGTCGTGTGGATTGGTTCAATGATCATTTCGTGTTTCCGTGCGCATCAACTGCTATATTCATAACTCCCGTAAGAGTAGTACATGTTTATATCACTGGGTGTGACTGTCATCTTCCCTCGTTGAATGACGAGATTCGGCGGCGTCCTACTCGTCGACTTACGGGGGTTTTCCCATTATCCGACGGGGCACCGCCCCAGTCGAGACACGATCTATTGATCACTCGACAAGAGTATCATTGAAGTGCGTGTAAATGTAAATGTGTGTGAGGGGAAGGTGAAGATGAATGAAGAGGAAGCAAAGATCGCGCGTGGTACATGGCCCGTTTGTTAGAGTACTACTCCGGCATTCCTCTGATGTTAATCGGAGAAACCGCGGAAAAGTAGCAATCAGAGCAGCCGGCCGCTAGAATTCTCCTCCAAAGTGCGGCTGAATTCGACCTAGCTATGTAGCTAGTGTCGAAATTCCTGTCACCGTTGTGGCCCGCGAAAGGTTATTAGTAGACATCGGATGTTTAGGGAAAAGCCTATTTTATTCTAGAGAACTTAATTAAAGGCCGATAATAAATGTGCACGAATCATGACAAATGATGACATATGACGAAGTTTTATTTTGCTTATTTTTGCCTTTTTTGGTATAAATGCCTTTTTTTCATAAATTCCTTTTTTAGTACTTTTTTGCCTTTTACGTATTATTTTTATATGCAATGCAAAGATATCGAAAAATCTTTGGTCCAACGTGACCATTGATTACGAAATCTTCAATTCACGTCTTGGTATTTTAAAATACAAGAGAATTCCTGAAAGTATACCAACTGATTTTTCTCCAATTTCCTTATTTCATAAATACCAGACATGTTCTGAGAACTTGTTCGATACACCGAGGGCACCGAAATTTTAAGTGGAAATAAATGCAAATTCCCAGAAGGTTTCAGTGTTGCTAGTGTTCAACTTTTAAATATATGCCAGTCACATCATTAGATGTTGAGAGATCCTTCTCCGCATTCAAACTGATTTTGTCTCCTAATCGTCGCAAATATGAAATTGTGATCCTTGAAAAGTTATTGGTAATATGCAGAGTACTGGTTAACGCAAACTATTAGGAATAAAATGTAGAAGAGTTGTAAATATGTAAATCTAGTTTTACATTAAAATGTACGAACTTGCTTTGTGCATTTAAGTTTACAAAATAATATAAACAAAAATTAAAAACAAATTTTATTTTATTGTGTATGTAAATTATGACAGTGCCTGAATGGATCGCCTGAATAATGAAAATATGGCCCGCAACCATATTAAGTGTTTTAGTTGTGACCCTTGAAGCCTTGCGAGTTGGACACCCCTGTCCTAGAACCTCCCGGTCAGAAGCAGTGCAATGACCAGTTAATGCTGAGCCACCTCACCCGGTCTATCTGAGTGCAATTTGTAGTGGACAAAACTAGTTCGCGACAGACGTTTGGAGGTTCTCCCGCTTCCTCTCCTTGCATTTCATCAGAGCTCAGTCATAGGTAGAGCCCGGAAGTTTGGCAAAGTGCCTTTTTGTTATTGGTACTATTTTATGACTTTTGACATTAGGAACCACTTAATCGTGCTTCTGGGGTTGTTTTAGTAGATTTTCACTTTGCCTTTTTTGCCTATTTTAGCTCACTATGCGTATTTTTGCCATTTTGTCTTATTTTTGCCTTTTACCTCATTATTTTGTTTTTTCCTGACACCAATCTCGATCAAAATGGTTACATACCTGCAAGCCTGGACAACACAAAGGCACGGTTGTGTTTTGTCTTTCTGTCGATGTAGAGGCAGTGTTAAACATCGAAATGAAAAAGGAAGACGATGCCAGACAGTATGTTTTATTTCTTTCATTGATGCCGATAGGTCGTATTCGCTGAGAAAGAATCCCATGCTTCTTTTGATTATGACCTCCGATCCCTTTTGAGGAGAGCTGTCTGTAAATGACACACCGTTCTCAGGGCTGGCGATTACAGAATTGCGAAGAACGAGAAATATAATTCCGTTTTCAGTAATGCCATTTTGAGATTCAAAAGGTGTCCACAATATCATTTCGAAGAGAGAGAATCGCGAATAAAACAGATTCGTAGCCATCATACCATAAGGTTCTGAGGAATCGAGATTACTCAGAAAAGAGCGTTTCCTTAGACGTTAAGTGCTAATGTAAATTTTGGAGTTTCAATACAAATGCCATACAATTCAATACAAATTTCAATACATTAATTATTACTTTTTTTTAAATAATTTCTTTAAAATGTGATTTTTCATTGTTTATTTTTCATTCTTTATATTTTTCATTGTTTATATTGTTCATTGTTCCGTACGTCTTTTTTGAACCATTCTTTACCTAGAATAAATGCCTATTTCTATGCTTATTTTAATAAAAATAAATGCCTTTTTGTCTGCCTACTTTTAAGTACAATAAATGCATGAAGTTCCGGGCTCTAGTCATAAGACACCAATGCTTTCTACCTAAGTTCTTTGCGCTTGACGTTTGAAAGACACGAGAGAGTTTTTTATTGTGTTATTCGTCTATTCTCATACTGTCCGTACCAACTCATTGCTCAAACTCAGTGCCTCACTGCTGACGACACAGCTGACGTCGTGCATCAGCAAGAGACCGACGGCCATTAAATATTAGTTATTCTCTTGTTCCGTTATGGAACAACAACTTTTTTTATATCCTTGGTATGAAAAGAATTGTAGAACTTTATACATACTATATTATGTTATTGCAGTATTCGTGAAAATTACTTTTGTTAAAATATTTAATTTATTGTAGTGTTATACGAGAGTATTTAATTTGTTGTTCTTTAGCAATGTACATGCTTCTTTTTCAACAACTACTTTGTTTTGTTCAGCACCATTTTTGCTGCTGCTGGCCTTTACTTGTATACTGTACACGAGGAATATACAACACTACTCTTAAAATAAATACAAATAAAAGAATTATCACTAACATAAAATATTTACATCAATATTCAAAATTATTTCATAGATATACTCTCTTTTCGGAGTTATCGTACAATGCCTTGATGATTTATTCATAATTAATTAAACTTTATTTTCTACCGTAAAGATTCAGCAACGTTAAACCAGTGTTTCCCATCAAATTCTGAGACAGTATATTATTTTTGTTTAACTTATAACTATATATTTTCCTTTTGCGAAACTTTTGTATGAACTTTTATACCTTAGTTTGTGTAACGTTTTCTGTCATTGCGTATTGTTTGAATGTAGTAGCTAAGGCCTGCTTTGTTTGGTGTACCTTACAGATTTCCTCTGAAGGCGAATTTCATCCAAATTCAGAATCGTTCATAAGACCATTTAGATAGACAGAAAATGAAGAATGAATACTTCAATTTTCCTTCCTGTCAAATAACTTCTAACAACTACATAGTTAACATAATTGAATTTGTTGAGATAATCAAGTTACGTCGTTATGATGGCGTAAATAATGATCGTCTTAGGCTTGACACTTTAAATTAAGATAAATTCAATTAATTTCAGTAGGAAAATGATGTGGTAGTAAAAAAGCTGACACATGTGTTTGATGAAGATCTTCGCATGGTGGTCGTCCTTCAGTTTTGAATATTATTATCTTCCATTCATCAGAGCTACAAAATGGCTTTGAAACTTGATATGAAAATTTCAATTAGAACGATGTTCATTCTACAAATATTAATCCTGTGATTTTCAACGGGTATATCTCGAAAATACATGATTTAATAAGAAAAATTTGAACTCAATTAACGTGGATACTTTATTTTACTCAATTATAAAACTAAATTATTTTACAGGATGGCTAAAATATTGTGTCAACAATTATAATATATTTGTAATTTAATGGAAAATATTGGATTTGTTTGCTTTTATGCAGTTCTTCAATAAGGGAGAAATTTCTGTCGAAAAAAAGTCTAATTCTTCATCAACTAAAGAAAGATTATTGTTTTTAAACGTGATCAAATGCTAAAATTGTGTTCACATAGGTTTGTTGTTATCAACTCAAATAAAGAATACAGTAATTTCTCAGAATTTTTAGTATTTGAAGTCCTAATCCAGACAGATTTGCTGTACTTCTAGAATAACTGTTTTCAGCATCGTTCCCCATAACGATAGAGTAGCAAGCCAAAACGTTAAGAACCCCAAACAGATTTTTTCTGTGTATCAAAATTTTCGGCTAATGTATAAAATGAACTGAAGAATAATCAATAATGGAAAATACAAGAAAGGGAGCAAAGACGAAGGACAATAAGAATGTAATCCCGCGAAAAAAGGGAGAATATAAACAAATGAAATATCGAAATCTTATTTTCCTGCTCAACAAATTCCCCCTTGAGTCCAAACTTGGAAAAAAAATATCCTTAGTTGAAACGTGAGCTCAATGGCGAGTTCTAATTGATGATCGGCTCAAAGTTCAGAATTAAATTTGTTAACGTTGTCTCTCATTTTCCTCTTGAAGGCGAACAGTGCGAGGTATCTTATCAACCTACAAGCAAGACAAATGAGAGACAAGGAAAAGAGCAAAATAAGAATAGAATAAAGAGTGAAAAGGAAGAAAGAAAAACGAAAGACAAGAAATACTAAAGTGCGCCATGGAAATAAATCTTGACTTGAACCTGAAGTCGACGCAGTGGACCACAACGATCCTATCTTTTGTAAGAACATTGAAAAGGAAGAAGAAATGAAAGTTTTGTAAAAGTGACCATCGCACGAGGATACAATGCAAAACAATTGAAAGGATTCACAGTAGAATGATCTAGTAGGACCAACGCTTCTGGAACGGAGCATTGGCTTAGAAGAAGTGACTTGTGATAGTTCAATCTGATTAAATCCATATTTGAATTATTATTTGATTGTTCGACACTTGTGGCTGCAAAATGAAGGATACTTCTACTAACCCAACACCATTTGTTTCATTAAAACTTTCTGAACCGTTGGTCGAGAATATTCTCCTCTGAAATATTCCTTTCTTGTGTTAGTTCGGAAAAATTTGAAACTAACTGAAAATTCGAGACAATACATTATCGACATATTGAGAGCTATTATTGTCAATAAGAATCGAAAATCCGAATTAAACTTGAGTTTTGGACTTTGAACAATTTCAAAGATATCATTTTTTATTCGTAATGCCAGGTAATTTCATTAATGCAACATTTTAATTAAACACTTTGAGTTAAACAATAAACTGATTTGTCGTAACGAACGTTCACCTGTCTAGTGGTTCATTTAATTATTTATCCTAAAAAACAGTTAAAATTGTGTGAGATTTCTTTTTATCTAGTAAGAAATGCAATCTCTGCTCATATATACTGTCTAAAAATCATTGACTAATTGTCTAATAATTATGTATGTATGTATTTGTCTAATAATTATGTATGTATCCAATATTTCGAGTAGTATAGTATTTTAAGCAATTCATTTAAGGAAAATCCTGTTCGAGATGTGATCATTCACTAATTGCCTAATAATTGTATATATGCAATATATCGAGTAGCCCATTCTTTTGAGCCCTTCATCCAATGTGGCATTCCCCAGGGTCCACTTACCGGGGCGCCTCCGTAAGACGCGCGCGCGCGGGCCGGCAGGAAGGCGGGTGCAGCAGGCGCGGCGCGCGTGGTGTTCTGCGGCCGGCGGCGGCGGCGGGGGCCGCGGTGGCGCGCGTGAAAGCGGCCGCTTCCGGCGCCTCCCCGCCCCTCTCGCCCACGCCCCGCCCACCTGCCTCCTCGTTAATCAGCACGCGACGCCGCGCCGCGACGCCCAGCGCAGCGCCGGAACGGGACCCGATGCGCGTCGGACGGCAACGCAGTGGGGCCTCGACCCACCACTCACTGCTCCGTTGGATTGATTGATTGATTTTTTCGTGTTTCCGGGCGCGTCAACTGCTTTGGTTATTAGTCCCGTTAGTGTAGTGCGTGCTTTTTCTAGGGAGATTGCGGTGATTTTCCCCCGCTGGATGGCGAGATCCGGCGCCGACCTACCGTCGGTTAGTGGGGTTTCCCTTAACCAGGACTCTCCCAGCAACGGGGCACCGCCCCAGTCGGGATAAGCTGTAAGCTCCCGACCGGTCTCTCGCCATATGTGGTAGTGTAGTGCATGTTACGTGTAAGTGTGTGTGTGTGTGTGTGAGGGGAGAGGATAAGAGAAGGAAGAGGAAGGACAGATCGCGCGCGGTCCGTGGTCCGTTTTCTAGGGTACTGCTCCAGCATTCGCCTGGTGTTGATCGGAGAAACCACGGAGAAACCTAGCTGAAAAGCTAGTGTCGAAAATCCTGCCGCCGCCAGGACTCGAACCTAGGACCTCCCGGGCAGAGGCGCTGCAGTGACATCAGGTGATTCACTGAGCTACCGCTCCCCGTTGGAGATGGGGGCCAAATACTAGGGGCGCTAACTTCGCCCAGTGCGGGTTTGCGTAACGTTCGTCAACATGAGACGATACAAATTTGGTACATAAGTGTGAAATACGATTAATTGATTAATTGTTTCGTGTTTCCGAACGTGTCAAATGCTAAGGTCATTAGTCTTGTAAATGTAGTGTGTGATTTTTCTTCAGAAGGCGGTGTTGATAACGCCCTGCTGAATGATGAGGTCCCCGATGATGTACATGTCGACTAGCTGGGTTTTCCCCAACCATTTATCACTCACCAGCGGGCAATCGCACCCCTCCCCCCACCAGCCGGAGCAAGCTGTAGGCTCCCGATCTGTCTCTCGGCATATGTGTGGTGGTGTAGTGTAAGCAGGTGTATATGGGTGAGGATAGGGCAAGGAAGAAGAAGGAAAGATCGCGGCCCATTTGCCAGGGCCATGATCCATTTGCTAGGGCACTCCTTCGGTTTGATGTTGATCGGAGAAGCCACAAAAAACTACTGATCAGAGCTGCCGACCACTAGAATTCTCCTCCAGACAGCAACTGAATTCGATTTAGCTATCTAATTAGTGTCGATAATCCTGCCCTAATCCTGCCGAAACCTAGGACTTCTCGGTTAGTCACTGCCGTGTAATCAGTTGATGCCCTACGCGACTTAATGAGAAATACACACCACGCGAGAATCTAGTAGTTGTAATGATAAAATTTGCTGAATAATCAAATGGTCAAACGCAGCACTGTCTTTTCCATTGGACACGCCTACTTTTGTGCCGTCAACCCCCGCCTCACCCACGCATCATTCCAATAATTCGCGTTTTACAGTGTCAGATTTTTTATAAAGTAAGCTTAATGAAATGCACATAAAATGTATAACACGTTTCATAAAACAATTGCATTGTTCACGTCAATTTGTCATTGTCATTTTTTTTCTTAAAATTATTTGATCAACGAACTGTGAGGAATACTGCACACTAACATTATTGTGTCGACTTCCAGCTTTCAATTGCGAATATAGCGCAAATGATTATTACAATATGCAAGTAAGAGCTTTTTCTAGCGCGCTTTCGTAAATCTGTCACAATTATTGCTTTTTTGCATTTCGATGCTCGTTTCCAGAATTCTCTTTCAAGGACACTAACCTAATCCACGGCCAGACGCAAATATCGCGAAGTTTGTTGACGTTTGAATTTCACTGTTCTCTCACTGGTTGCGTTGCTTTTGGTGGCATTGGCTGTTGCGTATAATTATTTGATAAAAATAGGACATGTTAAGTTTTATAGTTTTGTTGCAAAACTGCAAATTTTACTGTGCAAAGCATTTATAAAATTTACTTTTCATATACATTTTTTCAGAAAATATCACCGAGTACAACAGGCATAATGTTGGTATCAGTCTGCTTTTTAGTTTCTGCAAGAAGGCTTACTAGTAGAGCGCTCCACTGTACGCGTCGCCACCAATTTACTTGGGAGTTAAATTTCCTCCCTCAACCTTCGTGATGTATGTTTGTCTGAATGTATGTATGTACACATCTTCGAATCTCGACACCATTTAGCTTGAAAGAGTAGGCTGCCGCGGCCGGAGTCAACAAATTCGTAGCTGAGAAGAAATAAAAGAGGTCATCTTCGTCAACATAATATGTTGACGAAGATGGCCTCTTTTATTTCTTCTTATAAGAACGTCAACAACACCAAATCAGAATTCCCACAAATTCTTGGCTGACCGGGAGACGCTGTACATCGTTGCCGTACACAGTACACAGTTGCCATCTTTCGTCCGTCATACTGCGACATTCCTTAGAACGAAATGCGAGCTCATATGGCACTGAAGAAGATTGCAGTTTGACTGCCAAAATGTTGGCAACAATGCCCAGGACGTCTTGTTTTCCTGAAAGCCAAGAATCCATCACTGAGTTGCTCGGGTGACCCGTCCGTTGCGACACATCAGTAGTCTCATCGTCTATTTATTTATATTTGTTTTCGAATGTCATTAAAAACGAATATTACGTATCGGTTGAGGGAGAAATATTTACATAATCTGGACGGTTTTTTGGATTCCAGAATCGTTTCCTTCCCTCTTTTATCATAGAGTTAATCTATTGTTTATTTTATTGATTGATTCCAGACGGATCAACAGCAAAGCTCGTTATTCACATAAGTGTAGTACATGTTTTCGTCTCTAGAAGTGACGGCGAGCTTCCCGCGCTGGATATCGGTTCAGGCGCCGACCTACCCCGTCGGCTTGCGAGTTTTTTCCACAATCAGGTGACTCACACCAGGTCGGGGCTCGAAGCTCCCGACCGGTCTCCCGGAATATGTGGTAGTGTAGTGCATGTTAGTGTAAGTGTGTGTGTGTGTGTGTGTGTGTGTGAAAGGAGTGAGGTTAGGACAAGGAAGAGGAAGGACAGGTCGCGTGCGGTCCGTGGCCTGTTCGTTAGGGTACTGCTCCGGCATTCGCCTGGTATTGATCGGAGAAACCACAGAAAACTACCGATCAAAGCAGCCGGCTGCTAGAATTCTCCTCCAGACAGCGGCTGTATCCAACGTAGCTATCTATCTAGTATCGAAAATCCTGCCACCATCGGGACTCGAACTCTATGACCTCCCAATAGGAGAAAATGGAGTGGCATTAATTTTTACCCTGAGCCACCTAAGCCAAGTGTTATTCTTGAAGCTGGACCATTCTTAGTTGCAACAGCATTTCCCTGCAATCGAATCTGCTTTAGACAACCGATAAACCCGGAAGCATCATATTTCCTATTATGAATACTTACGAATAAAGGAAACAACGATGAATACTGACAGTTAACAACAAAAAATATCCACTGCCTGGTAACACAAATTATTTACGACAAAACATACATCATGTTTTTGCAGCGAACGCCCTGCCTTCCGGTCAGCACGCGCCTCTCCCCACACGCAGGTCGTTTCGCGCAGTCTCCGCCAGAGTCGCCCGCGGCGACGGCGGTCGCCATGTTTCCTCCTCCGAGAGCGCGGCCGTGCGTGCGGGCGCCGCCGCGTGGTAATTAATCCCGGGGCGACGCGCGCGCGCGCGGCAGGTGAAAGACCGACGTCGGAGAAGGGCCGGACGCCGCCGTCCGTCGCGGGACGGGACGAGGCGACGACGGGAAACGAAAGGCGCCCGCCGCGGCGTTTGTTTTAGGATAGGGCTTCCGGCCCGCGAAAAGAAGAAGGAGAAGAAACGGGAGTGGATATTAATGGAGATGCTGACAGGGAGGAAAATGGAGTGTCAATCCTGTAGTCGGGCAGCAGGTGTGTGTGCGGATGTCAGATCTACGCTATAATTGGGTCATTAGAGGCATAGAAGAACAAGAGGAAGAAGGCGAAAGATGATAAAGAAGATTATAAAGAGCAATAGAAATAACAAGATTGTAAAGAATAGTAACAAGATAGTGAAGGCGATAAATAGTAGGATAATGGATCACGGGATCGGTCAATTAATGAATTACATTAGTTTGCCAACGTTTCGGAATATTTTATTCCTTCATCAGGGCTAACAAACAAAAAACACAATCACAATAAATAAGGACAAACTCTTCTGAACAACAACATAAAAAAAGCATGAATGAACATACATGTAGAAAATGTCCTTGTACCGCCCCAGCCGGTACAAGGTATATGTATATGCACCCAACATGTAGTGTTGTGTGAGTGTAAGGGGAGAGGATGCGACAAGAAAGAGGGAGGAATGATCGCTCCCGTTCCGTGGCTCACGATATTTGGTTGTGCAGTGCATGTAAGTGTGTGTGTGTGTGTGTGTGTGTGTAAGGGGAGAGGAGAAGGCAAGGATGAGGAAAGGTAGATCGCGCGTGGTACGTGGCCCGTTTGTTAGGGTACTGCTTCGGCATTTGCCTGGTGTTGATCGGAGAAACCACGGAAAACTACCGATCAGAGCAGCCGGCCGCTAAAGACCAAGGCTTTGAGACAGCGGTGGAATTCGATTTAGTGTAGGTCGATGATGGTCGAAAATCGATGGAAAAAGATGGTATGATGGTCGGAAATCGACCTCCGTCGGAAATCGAACCGTAAGATCTCTCACTCATATACGCTGCAGTGTCAGCGGCTGAGCTCAACTCAGGCGGTATAAAGAATAAGAAGACAATAAAGAATAAAACGATAAAGAAACTGATAAAAAGGAAGACGATAAAGAAAAAGAAGCAATAAATTTGATTTGCAGACATTCACGAAGCGACGGAGGAAATGTCAGGAAAAGAAAGCGACGTTCCGCTGTTTCTTTTACGAATGAGTTTCCGGGGGACGAGAGACGTGAGTGAATATTAATGAAGACGATGGCAGGGTAGAATAATATCCTGTCAACCTCTTACATGCAACACTCACCGTGCTGGATACTCGGATTGTCATGAAATTTTACCAGCTGGCTCAGCCCTGTTCAAAATGCATATAAGTAAAGTCCTTATCTGCAGTTTTTACATACATACATACATTTATTTGAACTACAATTGAGTATTACCCGGTGGCAGTTAAATAACAATAATTATAATAATAACAATAATAATAATAATAATAATAATAATAATAATAATAATAATAATAATAATAATGATAAAGGAGTACAGGACAAGCCGAAGATGCAATAATCATACTATCACTAATATTAAGTATTATAACAGTTATTTCAACTCTGTCATGATATCCAATAATTATATGTTCGTGATGCTAAAATTTAATACAAGCTACATAAATATTGGCTAAATTTATTTTTTTAATTCATTGATCGCGTTCACTATACTTAACTACACTGCACTGCACTACACTACACTACACTACACTGTTTTTGCTTTGAATTACACTGACCAGCACTTAACCGCATTTCACAGCACTTACTCATTTAATGTCTATTACTCTCATCTTGTTCTAAGTTATTTCTAAAACTTCGGCCACTTAGAGGAAAAGCTTTGAAAGTTGCTGCGGATAAATAGTTCCAATCTTTAATTGTTCTGTTACAAAAGGAAAATTTCCCAAGATCTGAATTTTGTTTCCTTGTTCGAATTTTGTGAGTGTGATCACTTCGGCCGAAATAATTTGGTTTTTCTAGTCTAACCTGAATTTCCTATGTCAGTGCTATGAAACACTGTAAGTAGTGTTTTTGGAACAAAGAGTATTCGGACCTTTCTGCCGGGACTTCACTTGCTGCAGTTGCTCGGATTTGGCGCCTCTGCCGTCACTGCGACCGTAACCCCCCCCTCCCCGTGCCATCGCCACCAGGGAATCTGTCGTCAAGGTCTCAATTGCCTCGGAGAGCGTGTAGGTTGACAAGAAAGGTTGTTCCGGAGAGTCGGGAAGGTACAATACATGCTTCAGTAGATCAGTTACAATTTTTTGTAAAGGAAAAGTTCCCTGCAAAAATCCTTTATGTACAATATAAGAACAGGATTTCACGGTTGGAGAATGGTTCCACGATCAGACTAAAATAAATAAATCAATTTCACTGTTGCTATGGATACATGTTTTTACAATACGTGTATCTAACAAAAAAATTATAAAATCATAGTGTGAAGACGCGAAGTATCAACACTGTCACGAACTCAACAACAAAGTCAACATTAATTTAGAAGAGCCTCAAAATAGGCTTGGTAGAATTATTAGGAATGTGTGTCGCAATGCACTTGTGCTAAATAGAAAGGAACTAGCAGGTATGATTTTCGCCCTTTGACTGGAACGAACAAGAGCGCTACGAAATAAGACACTGGTTGATAGACGTTTCCTATACTTAGATTTAAACATAAGAATCCGTTGACGTTAGTGGTGGTTGGGGATGACAAAAAGCATCGATGTTTACCATCAGAAACATCGATATATTAACATCGATATTTTGTAGGATAATGGATCACGGGATCGGTCAATTAATGAATTACATTAGTTTGCCAACGTTTCGGAATATTTAATTCCTTCATCAGGGCTAACAAACAAAAAACACAATCACAATAAATAAGGACAAACTATTCTGAATAATAACATAAAAAAACATGAATGAACATACAGGTAGAAAAATAATTACACAGATAACTAAATAAATAAATACATTATATACTGTATATCTAAGTCAAGGTCATATAAAGGATACACACCTTACTAATACATATACTGGTCAAACATAATGTTCCTCCACAGCACAACTCCAATACAGAGTTGCTGAAGAACACACGTCCATTGCAGGTCCGACCATGGCCACGGCCCGAAAGAAAGTGAATGAAAAAACAGTGTATTGTCAGGACCACGTGCTAAGCAACTCCATGCCGGAACCATGCGTATCCGGTTTCATTATCATTATTCATTTATTTATTTATTTACCCTTTTTTTATTAAAAATTTTTGTATCTTTTCATCCGAACCCGTATTACGGAAAAAACAATTGTTAACAATGTTTGAACGACGACGAGTGTTGGGCAACTGATGTCACTGCAGCGCCTCTGACCGGGAGGTCCTAGGTTTGAGTCCCAACGGTGGCAGGATTTTCGCCACTAGCTAGAGAGCTAGGTCGAGTTCAGTCACTGCCAGGAGGAGAATTCTAGAGGCCGGCTGATCCGATCGGTAAATTTGCATGTTTTCTCCGATCAACACCAGGAGAATGCCGCAGCAGTGCCCTAACAAACGGACCACGGACCGCGCGCGATCTTTCCTTCCTCTACCTTGTCCTATCTTCTCCCCTTACGCACACACTTACTCTAACATTCACTACACTACCACATATTTCAAGAGACTGGTCGGGAGCATAGAGCTTGTCCCTGCTGGGCGGTGCCCCGCTGGTGGGAGGTAATTGGAGGAGGGATCCCGCTAACCGGGTAGAGGTCGACGCTGGATCTCACCATTCAGTGCGGGAGGAACCTCTCCATATTCCGGGATAAAACATTCACTACACTAACGGGACTAAACAGTTGATGTGCCCGAAAAAATGAATCGTTGAAGAAAAATTGTTATATATATATATATATATATATATATATATATATATATATATATATATATAATTTATTTATGATATATGATGTAACTGAGCTATACTCGGGCAAATTATCACCGAAGGGATTCTCAAGCTCATGAATAAATCTCCACTTAATCCCCTAGTTATATAACTAAAGATTAAAGATTTATAAAGGAATTAAAAGGTCGTGATGTAAGTTATTATTAATCATACAGAAGCTCCTTTAATCGTGTGAAGTAAATCAAATAAATGATGGCACTCACGAGTAAAAATATTTTACTCACTGTAAATTAATATTTTCACTCGTCAATGAAATGTTATTTTACTCTCTACCATAATTTACTATTACACTAGTCCATTCATTACAGTCGATAGAAATCGTCTACTCTCTTTAGTCCACAACGTATGGTTAACGTCTTATCCCACTGGGTTGATTACAAGTTTGTAGGGAGCGTAACAGGATTCCATTTGTTTTGATTCTTATTACAGCAAAGAGGACGTGAAATTACGAACTTTCCCGATTACCAGTTTGGCACTCAATAAAATATACGATCGACATTCCCATCCCAAACTACGTCTTCATTTGCCGCCTTCCCGCTTTCCTCTCTGCAGGTTCCGAGATGACATAGAAACTCAAACGTAAGATGAAAAAGCTGCACAAACAAATTTATAGAGGCAGGTAGCGAGACGTTCGTCCAAGTTAGTAGAGAAATCAGTTTAAAGAACTTCCTTGCTGAATTAATTCACGCTCATGTTTCGCAGGATATGACTGAGAGAAAAACGCTTAAATTACTGAACGTTTACATTTCAGAAGCCATTTCTTCTGAGCTCATTATGTAAAATATGTTAATTTTTATTTACGCTGCTTTAGGTGGGCGCACGTAATATTGCAGAGTATATTATTACCATCATCATCATAATCATCATTATCATCATATTTATTATTATTATTATTATTATTATTATTATTATTATTATTATTATTATTACTATTATTATTATTATTTATTAATATTAGATGAAAAACTATGTATAAAGATAAACATTACATTCAAATTATTGTTTTAGAGTGTTAGAAAATGATGTTATTCAATTTATTTGAACTTGATTCTTAGCATTTTGAAAAAATGTCTTTCCTCGGAATAAATGTTCCATAAAAAGAGAAGTATAAACGTATGTAACACTTAGCTACAAAAAATAATTCGTAATACATTGGATTAATAAATAGCACATGATACATTTCTAAAACGTTATTTAATTAAAACTATCTCCACACGTACGAACATTCGGCACTAGTAAATCATTGTTTTAAAGCAAAAATAGCATCGTATTGGATCCCAAATTGAAATGAAAACCTTAACTCTACATTAGAACATGTTTGGTCCACCATGACGGAAATATTAGCATGTCAATTTAAATCTACATACTAGATTCATAGTTTTTGGTGGTTTCTGACCACCCTTCTGCGGAGAAGAGGTCATCAGAAGAGCGAAATCTTTACGGAATTCTTAGCTCCACCTCACTTTAGTATGTTTCCCTCACATGTTCACCATATGTCTCCAGGTGGATGACAGTATGACTATGGTTCTCTTCGGAATTCGAATCATAGGACCTCGCGGTCAGAGGCACTCCAGTGAAATCAGTTGATGCCCTGAGCCACCTCAACCGGGAGTGGTAGCCCAGTGCATCAACTGATGTCACTGCAGCGCCTCTGACCGGGAGGTTCTAGGTTCCTACTCTCCACGGCGGCAGGATTTTCGACACTAGCTTTTCAGCTAGGTCGAAGTCAGTCGCTGTCTGGAGGAGAATTCTAGCGGCCGGCTGCTATGATCGGTAGTTTTCCGTGGTTTCTCCGATCAACACCAGGCGAATGCCGGAGCAGTACCCTACCAAACGGGCCACGGACCGCGCGCGATCTGTCCTTCCCATTCCCTGTCCTATCCTCTCCCCTTACACACACACTTACACTAACATGCACTACACTACCACATATTCCGGGAGACCGGCCGGGAGCTTAGAGCTTGTCCCGGCGGGGGCGGTGCCCCGCTGGTGGGAGAGTCCTGGTTAGGGGGAGACCCCACTAGCCGACGGTAGGTCGGCGCCGGATCTCGCCATCCAGCGGGGGAAGATCACCGCCATCTCCCGAGGAAAAACATGCACTACACTAACGGGACTAACGACCAGAGCAGTTGACGCGCCCGGAAACACGAAAAAATCAATCAATCAATCAATTGAAGCATCAGAATGTGGCGGTCGCCATTCATGGTATTACGCAGAAGATACGCTCTAACGGCGCCTTCATTCCGCACCTTACCGTCACTTTGGGACGAAATTGCATTCTCTCGATAGTCATTTGTTGTTTGTTATCATAAGATGCCCAATAATAATAGATTTCGGCGATTGACAAAACCCCCAACATGGTACACGGCCTTGTCATTCTACAAAATGTCATCAAACAATTCAGGCCAATCAGTGCCAGATTACCGAACAGGCTGAGTAGGCTGCAGCCTGGGAAACGCAATTTCAGGGGATTCAAAATTTCATAAAGCAAACTTTTGAATACTGTTTATAGAAATATTTCTTTTCATATTTGTAACAAAAAATGTTAATTAATCAAATACATATCCATTGATATATACAGATAAAATGAATTCAAAAGTGTCGTATATTTATTAAATTAATTTAGGGCTTTATTTCTGGCGGAAAGCTGCGGAACTGTATTCCGGTACCTCGAGAATAATTATTAAATTATAACCTAAATATTCAACTATTTATATTAAATTAATCATTAATTGGGGGGGCATTCCGCAGCCTAAAATTTTATAAATCAAGCCATGAGTATAATTAATAATTTACACATTATTTATTATTAATAACATTATTTTTTATTAATTCACAAATTAATTATTCATACATTTGCTCGGTTACAAATATCCAAATAAAATAAAACAATTTTTTTAAATTCCAAATATTATAAATAGCATTAATTTTTAAAAAAGCAAATTAAAAGGGCGCTATAAAAAAGGGTGCACACAAGTCAAAGTCTGGCACTGAGGCCAATCTTCATGCCAAGCAAAGCCGCCATTAATTCACGAATTCCATTCATCAGTCACAGTCCTCGAATACTCCTGTACATAATAGGGTTATTATGAATGATCGCTGAATTCACGCAAAAAACACTCATATTATACGTCTTGTTAATTCACTTCCACGAACTGCCCGGTGTGATGAGTTTTTCGGGGTGCAGTGAAAAATGTCTTGCACTGTAGTCACATATTCATCCGAACGTGTCGTGGATGGGCGGCCACTTCAAATCGTTTACAGAAGCTGCTTTACTTTGTATGGCAGTTCTTAATTGACCTTGATCGAATTTTTGCACTCACCCCATTCAGTGTATGCCACTATATATGCACTATACAATCGATTCCAAACTTCATAATGAGCACCTATCTGAACTCTTTCAGAGACAATCGGTTGGTCATGTTTGTTTGCAATGCGCGTGCTGTTTCCAGCGGTAAATGTTGGACCAAGTGAAGCAGGCGATATGAAATTCTAATAAATAGTTCAATTATGGTTCTGTTTGTAACATTAAATCAGTAATGCATTATAATTTTATTGATGGTAGAATATACATGGACATATATTATTGGTGGACATATGTTATTGAACATATATTATTATTATTATTATTATTATTATTATTATTATTATTATTATTATGTTGGTGGACATATTATTGGTGGACATGGACATATTTTATTGATGATAGAACATACAATATACTTTACACCATCCTATACATTAAATGAGATCATTTACATAAAAGAGATGTAGATGTTCTGTAAAACATTTTTTCGTTGTAACAGTACAATAACCATTTATTTACTTTATCCTTTTGCATTTCTCATTAATATTAATAAATTATTAATCACGCGATTGTCTTCAATAGTAAATCATAATATCAATTAAAGATCACAAATTAATTTTGAAAAATTTTCATTGTCGTGGCTTTTAATGATATTCGATCCGACTCGTTTCAGTCAGTTAATCGCTTTAGTATAGAGAAAGTATTGCAATGCTGCAGCGGAAAACTGCGATGTTTCTACAGAAAAACTCGTGTTTTGGGCCCTGATATCCAAGAAATGTATAGTTGTGTAGTCGGAAACGTTTTGTGGGTCCTTGGTACTGAAAAATTGGTTTAAGATAAAACGCCTGTTCGTCCGTCAGTCCAACTATTCGTCCGTCCCGCTGTGAGCAACGCTTGCGCCTAAACCATAGGTAGAATTCTCATCAACATTTATATTCCCCAATTGAACTGCCTCATTCTGATACTATTGAATTTGCTGTTGCTCTTGAGCTTGAAATCACTGGCGAATCCAGGGGGGCTTGGGGGTCATGCCCCGCCAAAAGGCCTTGAGTTTCCGTTTACCGTCCTTTATTTGGCAAAATTTATTTAAATATTCATTTATGCTCGATTTATATAATTGTTTAAACAATATAATTGTATAGTATATCTACAGGACAAATAATATACAATATAATAACAAATATTGTAATTGTTTAAACAAATATCTACGATGCCCCCCAATGGTCAACTCCGCCCGTTTGACATGGATATTTTGAATAAAATAAAGTAAGCATATTAAATTGGCCCATATCCAATTTTCGGTGAAGTTTATGAATTTTGGAAAATTGAAAAGTTTTACTGTATTTTCGTATATTCTTCTTAAAGAATAGATCTTTAAATAGTCTGCACAATTTTTTTCAAAGTATGATTAGTTTCTGCGTAATTTTGCGTGCAATAAAAGCCATTTTAAAAATAAGAATTTCCCAAAACGACTCCTAATGTTTTCTTTCTATTTTTTTCTAGGATAGTGTGTAGTAGCCTTGTAAAAGTGGCGCAGATCCAATTTTCATTGAACTCTCTGAATTTTTGAAAATTCCTTAAGTTACAAATTATGCGAGAATGTGCTGCTGTGTCTTCAGTTAATGGTACCATCTCACAACAATGCAGAGCTTTTTAATCCACCAGCGTTTAATCCGGAATTTCATTCTTGAGGCACGTACGAGTCCTTCAAAAAACAGTAGAACTAACGAGAGCATGACGTTCTCGGATTGCAGCCAGCGAAGTGAGTGGACACAAAAGAAATGATTCGAGAAGCATTAAGGAACAATTTCAGACGGCGAGACTGTTAACTAGACGGGACAATGAAAACCGACTGACGCTTCCAATCCGCAATCAAATTAACTTTTGCACCACAAAGTAAATGTGTTTAGTAAACGCAAATTTGAAGACAAAGATGATGATACACTAAATTAAATTTTGCTATCTTCGCAATATATTTGTTCGTCTTTGCACCGCCGTTTTTATTTTCTCGCCCTTGTTTCTTAAGAAACTAAAGTATTACTTTATTTTCTTACGAAACAAGGGCGAGAAAGTAAAAACGGCGGTGCAAAGATGAAAAAATATTTTCCGAAGGTAACAAAATTAAATTTGGTGTATCATCAACTTCATAGTTTTCATGCGCACAATTATTGTGCGCATGAAAACTGCGAAGTTTTCCAACTTGAAACGATTCATGGACGGCATACTGAATAATCTCGTACAAATGCTACTTTTGTTTTGAAAGAGAAACGATGAAGGAGAAAATTTGCAGATTTCATTTTTTTTACTTACAACCTTTCGGTCTCTATACCTGATTATTAGGTAATCTGTCAAACAAATTAATTTTCCTGGGAATAAATTGTCTTTCTTTTTTGTCAATAGCTGCCATTTAGGAAATGGTTTAATTATTTGTTTGTTATCTGACGCCTTGTAAAAAATAGGTACAGTGATATACTGACGTGATCATGTGACAATGATTTATTTAACTCTTTTTATGTTTCAACTGAAAGCTTATGATGAGAAAAATAATATTTATCAAATAAATTACACCTTCAATACATGCTTAGCTGTATATAAAGATATAATGTTGAGAACATTATTTTCTTCAAATATAACGTACGTTCTTAATAAAATGTATTCAAAAATCCCAGGAATAATTTAATGTCAGTGGGTCGGCTGCATTCCGTAGTTTTTTACAAGTTGATAGAAATGCATCGCGAATGTGAAATGTGTTGTGAGAGGTGCCATTTGGCAAGACCGCGAGAAGAAGTGGCCCCAATCATAGCCCCGTAAAAAGAATGCGAAGTTACTCTTTGGAGTTACTCAAGCGAAACCGTAGCAACATTGAAAGTACACGGTATTTTCGCGACCTTAGGTTTCTTGCCACTAGATTTCACTGAACACAAGCAACATTAGACACACCACTTACGAACATTCACTGTCTTATGTGCTTTTTTCGAAAAACTTCATTACTCTGAATCTCAGTGAATGTACGAAGATATGAATAAGTTGAGTTAAGATACAAAATGGACAACATGGATAAGAGCCAAAATTTATTGCTTAGTTATCCTTGAAAATAGATTTTATTGCATGGGAGTTGTTTTTTTTTAAATTTAAGTAGTATATGACTTAGTGTAGGGATCACAGAATTTTGAAAATGTGCACACAATTCACTTTTCCCCATAGCACGTCATACGCAGTTTCAACTTTTTTTGACGTAAAATAAATTTAAAAAATCTTGCTAATATGTCATGATATATTTATTATATAATATGTAATACATTTCACAAGTGTTGAGGTCGTGTATGAGTTAGGTGAACCTAAATGAGGCCATTGTACGAGTTAGATGATTACTCGTGGGCGGGATAGCGCGAAAATGTACTATCTTATACGCTAACAATTTGCGATTTTGTTCGATTGCCTTTTTATCATTTTGACATCTTCTGCTTCCTTATGTGATTAATGATATATCACATTCATTTAACATTGTCAGCGCCATTTATTATATCGAATATAAATCAACGTTGGTCGTTTTAACGTCCACCTTTTGTTATCTGCTTTCGCTCCCTACCCGCAGTTAATAGGCAGTTCTAGGAGCCGGCTGCTCTGATCGGTAGTGTTACGTGGTTTCTCCGATCTAAAGCGAATGCCGGAGCAGTACATTATCAAACAGATCATGGACCGCACGCGATCTTTACTTTCTCTTCTTTGTCTTAGCATTACCCCGTACACTGTTACTCTTACTTGCACTACACTACCGTAGATGCCTGGAAGCTTCTCCCATGCTGGGGCGGTTCCTGGCTGGTGAGAGATACCTGGATGGGGAAACCCCCACTAGCCTACTTGTAGCTCGGCGCCGGATCTCTCCATCCAGTGGGGAAGAACACCTTTTTTTCCGTAAGGCTTTTATCCAGCCGACAGCCGGTTGCCCTTTACGTCCCGAAGGGACGCATATTCGACCATACACTAGACAAACACTCTTGCGGGCTCCTCTGATCTGGGGTCAGCAGAACGCGAGGCCCTCCGCGACAATGAGACACACAAAGACAAGGGACAAACAGCCATGCCCAAGGCGGGACTCGAACCCGCGACCCTTCGGACCAAGGCGCTGAGTCGGTACTCGCTCTTAGCCACCTCGGCCATCCAGGTCGGCCGGGAAAAACACCTTCCTCGATAAAAACATGCACTACAGTTACAAGCTTAATAGCCATAGCCGGTAAAGTTATATAATCAATTACTCAGATAGAATCGATAAGATTTCTGTGAAGCGTGAAGCCTAAGGAGAAATGTTCACTATCGTACTTCTATACTTAACATTCTACTCTTTCTCAACGAGAATTTACTGGGAATCCGAACGTGTCACACGATTTTCAACAAAAGGGTGGGGTGAGTTGTAATGCGCTATCACGTCAATGTGCAGTGGCGAGTACGACAAGATGTGATACCGTATAATGCAGTATAGCCAGTTCTCTTTCGGCCCTTGTCCCTTGATCTCGAAAGCATCCACCAGTGTAGAACGATTTTCCTAAGAATGAGCCAAAGTGACAGCTAGTGCTGGCAACATAACTGAAGGTCGTTGTGCCCTCGATTGTTTGATTGATTTTTTCGTGTTTCCGGGCGCGTCAACTGCTTCGGTCATTAGTCCCGTTAGTATAGTGCATGTTTTTCTCTCTCGGGAGATGGCGGTGATCTTCCCCCGCTGGATGGCGAGATCCGGCGCCGACCTACCGTCGGCTAGTGGGGTTTCCCCCTCACCAGGACTCTCCCACCAACGGGGCACCGCCCCAGTCGGGACAAGCTCTAAGCTCCCGACCGGTCTCCCGGAATAAGTGGGAGTGTAGTGCATGTAAATGTAAGTGTGTGTGTAAGGGGAGAGGATAGGACAAGGAAGAGGAAGGACAGATCGCGCGCGGTCCGTGGCCCGTTTGGTAGGGTACTGCTCCGGCATTCGCCTGGTGTTGATCGGAGAAACTACGGAAAACTACCGATCAGAGCAGCCGGCCGCTAGAATTCTCCTCCAGACAGCAGCTGAATTCAACCTAGCTGAAAAGCTAGTGTCGAAAATCCTGCCGCCGTCAGGCCTCGAATCTCGGACCTCCCGGTTAGAGGCGCTGCAGTGACATCAGTTGATGCACTGAGCTACCGCTACCGCTACCGTCCGGTCCACAGCCCGTTTCTTAAGTAACTCTTGGATTCGCTATTGTTGATCGGAGAAACCACGGAAAACTACTGATCAGAGCAGAAGGCCGCCGGAATTCGCCTCCAGTCAGTGTCTACATTCGATTTAGCTATATTTCTATGGTCGAAATTGAGCCACAGTCAGGACTCGGCAATAGATTTTGACCCTAGACCATCAAGCAGCAGGCAAATTAAGAGAAAAAGTGTACCTTGTTTAGGGATAAGTGCGTTTAAAGGGACAATAAAGATATTCTACAAAAATATGACTTCCATTAACTTTGTAACTCTCGTGTTCGGTTAATCTCTTCTCATCAAATAGCCGTTGGAAATGTTAAAGTCATATCCCACGCATTGTAATGACTACACCGCAATCATTTCCTAATTGTGCCCTTGTTTCTGAGACTGGCGTAAGCTTTGCAGGGTCGTGTTGGATTAACCTCGAAACGCCGTAAATTGTTTCCTCAATCTCTTTGTATCCAAACGCTGTTCAAAAAAGTTCTGCGACGCAATGTTTCTGCGGAGAAAAGACCTAAAGACATGGCTTAGGACAGGTTCCCAAGCTTTTCTGAATCACCGACCGTCTAGAAGAAAAAAATTCAATAACCAGAAGTCCACAACAATTAATTTTATATGATACATTAAAGTATTCTTGCATTACAGCAAACTATTGTTTGTTACCTAATTTATCTATTATAAATAAGAAATTAATAGAACGACAACCAAATGTGAAATAAAACTATTTAATAACATTTTAGAAATGAACACAGAATCAATCAGGAATAAAAACAATGAGATAAAAATTATATCTTCATTCTTGCCTTGCGCCTTATCCCGCAAAGTCTCTTTGACCTCTATAACCTTTGCACGAAGAAAAAGATGCTCGCGAGAAATATTTGTAAAATATATTTTGAAAATATTTCTTGATTATTTTTTTAGTTTCTTTATATTGTTTGTTTTTGTTACACCTCAATATTTTAGACAGACATTTCAATTTTTAACAATCTCATAATTTCAAATACTACGTTTCGGCACACTTTGTGGCCCCATCTTCAGGTATGAACATAGATATAGAAACATACGTAGAAATATACTTAAAATAACAAAAAGATTGATGGTACAACTTTAGATTTTAGAATTTTCAATAATATTAACCAATTTTTTGTGATAAAGCACGTTGAATGACATCTTACAATGGAAGGCACAAACTCACAATTCATTAAATGTGCAATTTAAATATTTAAATTGTACATTTTATCTATTGAAAATTCAAAATGTAGCATATATAGATGAATATCATAGATTACATTGAGTATCTAAAAACCCAATATGTATAAATTATTATTGATAACATGTCACATGCTATAGAAAGTTACTAAAAATAATATGTCGGACAATATTACTATCTCAGTATTACAATTTTTAACCCTAAGAAAATGGCGCCCAGCCTCGAATATTTAACAAGTCTTGGTTCTCGTCCATTGAACTGCTGTTTCGCTCCTGCCAAGGCCAAGCTCCTGCCGTGTCGGTAAGATTCTTCTTCTTCTTCTTCTTCTTCTTATTATTATTATTATTATTATTATTATTATTATTATTATTATTATTATTATATTTCTGTTTCCTTTATTAGGGCTTTTAGCATTGGGATGTTTTTCTGAGAGACGAGGAGCTGTCCCGACTCTCAACCCCCACCCTGGTGGACCGGATTTTTAATTGAGGTGCTGTTTGCATTTATTTTACTCATACTCAAGTAATATTCAAAATATTAAAACATTTGGAATAAATGTAAAATATTCTAAGCAACATTGTCCACGCCCTCTTGCATTCCCTGACTTCTTCCAACATCGTCAGCCCCTTTTGCTGTGGTGTTCCCCAGGAGCCCTCTTTCTTCCGATTCAATTGGCTTGCGGCTTCTCTTCCTTTCCGCGGTGTTGGGTTTCTGCTGCTGTGAGGTTTCACATTACGCCGGCGACTGATCTGGCGTACTTGAATCCTTGTGACCTTGTAATAAAAGACAGATGGACCACGCGGTTAGCATACATACGAGGGTAAGTCAATAAGTATCTGCACTTTCGTTCTAATTTTCGTAGCTTGTTGGTAGTTCGTAGGTTGACTGTAGAGCAGGCACGTCAAACCGCGCCCGCACTTGCCTACTTGGGCAGCCCGGCGCTCCTACGGGCACGGGCAACTTCCCCTGACTCCGCACTCATTTCCCCTTAAAATCCTCAGAGCTACCAGAGACTCTTTACATCAGACACGTCAAACCGCGCCCGCACGAGCTACTTGCCCGCCTGGGGAGCCCGGCGCTCCTACGGGCACGGGCAACTTCCCCTGACTCCGCACGCATTTCCCCTTAAAATTCTCAGAGCTACCAGAGACTTTCTAGATCAGACACGTCAAACCGCGCCCACCCGAGCTACTTGCCCACCTGGGGAGTCCGCTCTTACGGGCACGGGCAACTTCCCCTGACTCCACATTCATTTTCCCTTAAAATACAGAAAGGGATGGACATGCACAAGCTGAAGCGGTGCGAGACGGTGAATAATGTCTTTGTACGAAAATATTTTTTTGCCATATTTTTTCTATCAAATAACGAGAATTGTAATAAGTTTATATTTTTCACTACTTATTACCATTTGATATTTATTTTCTTACTAAATTCTCCCTTATACAAACATATTTTATAAGCTATAACTGTATGTTTGAATGTCAAATTCTTTCCTTGTTTTTGTTTTCTATTGTGTTATTAAATCATTCAGTTATTTACTGTATTTAGCAATAATGTGAAATAAATTAACAAAACTCTGTAAGTTAACAATTCTCGCTAACGGACGGACAGCGCTTTTAACAGACAGGAATATTTGTCTGTTAAACCTTCAATGCAGAAAGTTCGTGCTTTTATATTATTCTTAAGTAAACAAGATTACAAAATCAAGATACTTTTGATTCAATTCTTTCTTAAATTTTAGTCTCAATTGAGAATTTGAAATCGGACTGATGTTTTATTTCATTTGAATGCATCATTTCTTTGCCTTGAAGAGAAAATGGGAATTAATATAGCTAAATTTGTGACTATAATTGTCAAGTAACGTCTCCAAAAGACTGTCATGGGCCAGGTATCCAGTGACGTACCGCCACTCTGTAGCATTGTACAACCCTTACTTTTAAATCTCGCGCCAATTTCTCTCGACGCAGTGCCCTTGAGGTCTGGGAAGCTTGTTACCTTGCCCGCGACCTTGACATACCTGCTGTAGAGCTTAGTGCACTTACCACCTTTACAATGACATCCTTTACATTGCTTACGGTAAGTTTCATCTTTAACGTCTTGTGTTAGCTTGAGTTGTTTTGATGTTAATATGGCTTCACCACTCTCCGTTTGCACAAAAAAAGAACATGTTTTCGTAATCTGTTTTTTGTGATCTGAGTGAGTACTAGAAGCTGTAATTCTTTCAAGACTTTCAGTACAATGTGTGTGCAATGTTTTTTCCGTGGCAAAGAGTTTACGTTTGGACTAATCTATTCAAAAGGAGTCAAACAATCATGCATGATGAGAAAAGAGCAAGATGTCTAGCCTCATCCATTACTGATCCCAATATTGAGCAAGTCCGTGTCCGGATTAGTTTATGTGAACATACGTAATTTCTTTCTATCTTTCTGATTTTCATTATTTTTCTCTATGTCGTACTCCCTTCCTTCAGTCTGTCTCTATACAATAGAAGTTTGTAATATGTGGATCTCTGCCAAAAAAAAAAGTAACCGTACATACAACATATGACTTAAACTCACTATTTTTCAAAGAATGAAATATTGTTAACACTTAAATGTTTTATAGTATGGAATCAAAAGGAAATTGAGATTTAACTTTCACACTGGATTAGTTGATTTATTTTCGTTTAGTACTCGAAGTTGGTTTAAACAAAAAAGCACGTAAATGTGCGTCAAAAATCTAAGGAATGTACTGTACTGAAATGTACTGTTTGACGCAACTTTCAATTTCCCCTTTCATTACCTAGTGATCCTACCCAACACTCATACCTAAATTGAATATATATATATATATATATATATATATATATATATATATATATATATATATATATATATATATATATATATATAGTGTGTGTGTGTGTGTGTGTGTGTGTGTAAGACGATTGTGTCGATATATGAAAGAAAAATGTTTTTTACCGAAGGGTAAAAAAATGTGTTATTCTCATAGAAGAGAAAATGAAACCGCCAAATGACCGCTGGCGTACTTTTAGTCCATGTAAGCGCTCGACAGAGCTGCAACCGCGGAGACTTTAATGCGCGATTACACGGCGATCCGCACTCAGGTGACCGCATCTCCTCATATCAGCAAGATAAAGGAATAACCAAAAGTACAAAGAGAAAACAAAACCGCCAAAATGTCCGCTTGCGTCGTCCTACTGCCAATGTTGGTACTTTATGGAGCGGCAACTGCGGGGACTTTAACGCGCGATAAAACGGCGACCCGCACTCAGGCGGCCGGCCGGCAGGCGAGAGGGGCCGCGGGCGAGCACGTGACGGAGGCGACCGCGAAGAAAGCGCAGACGGCGCCGGACAGCACACAGTGGATGGAAACGACTCTTCGAAGAGCAACTTCTGATGTTACGAAACAAGCATTTCAGAGCAGCACTTAGCAAACGAGCCACGAACCGCGCGCGATATTCCCGTCCTCTTCTTTGCCCTATCCTTACCCCTTACGCACCCTTTCACTTACATGCACTACACTACTATATGTATCTGGAAGCCAGTTGGGAGCTTAGAGCTTGTGACTCTTGAGACGGTGCCCCATTGGCGAGAGATATGTAGATGGCAAGCCCATCTGTAGATCGGCGCATACCTCACCAATCAGTGGTGAAAAACAGTGCCAATATTTCGTTATAAAATTATGCACTACATTTACGCGACTAATGACCATAGCAGTTGACGATTCTGGAAACAAAACAATCGATTAACAAAAATATGAGTATTTTGTGTTTCCGACTGCGATTTCTACCATGATTCATAAGTGCAGGGCAGGTTGAAGCCGGAAGGTGCTGATATTTGCCCGGCTTGAACGTGAAAATCAGGACTGACGTACACGTTGACTTGTAGTTTTCCTCTCCGGTTATCTCCCCTGCGGTGTGCTGCACCAGCCAGAGCAAGTTCTAAGCTCCCGGCCTATGTGGCAGAGTAGTGCATGTAATGGTAAGTGGGTGTCAGGAGAGAGGGGGGACAAGGATAACGAAGGAAAGACGCGCAAGCCGTGGCCGGCTTGTTAGGGTACTTACATCGGCATTTGCTTTGAATTGAGCAGAGAGAGAACAAAAAACTACCGATCAGAGCAGTCTATCGCTAGAATTCTCCATCAGAGAGCGGCTAAAGTCGACCTAGATATCTATCTAGTGTCGAATATCGTCGGTACACCAACTGTAGAACCTACCAGTCAGTCACTGACACGGCAATAGTTGTTGTTTTGACCGGTCTCTGACGGTATGTTTGATTCACGATATATTTTGTATGATGTGACATATTTTTAATATGAAATATTTCCTAAGCGTCGATTAGCTGTTTGCCTCGCGCGCTGTTTTGACCTTCCATGCGCATGTGTCCATGGGGGGGGGCGTACGGGGACTTGACAACGAAAAGTAAAAGGAACCTCCAGTCCGAAGCAAGCACGCGGCGAGCTTGACGGTGTATGATCAACAACTTAATACGTCCACCTTAAAATGTGTAGGTCCTGTTGTTGAGACGTCGGGATGCTCTGATCGATTTTCGATCCCTTCTCAGTAATTGGATTGGGGTCTATAACCCTCTGTGTGAGAATTCTACAGACGAGTCTGATAGATCGTTTCCAGTACTCACGTCTCCGAATGGACTTTGACATTTCTAAACAGCTGTTCAAGGATCAAATTCCTCTGAAAAGATCCGAAAAGATATGAATGAACTCGAGGCTTTGGGGATTTTAAATGGATATTTTGATTTTTGAGGGTACTTTACATGAAGCCACAAAAACATTTTCAAAATTATCTCAAAAAAGGTACCAAAGTTTTTGATCAAACTTTGTTCTCGGATGGCGTAAAAGAACGCTACAGGGTTCTTATTCGTTGAAATCCCAGATTTTCTGAAAATTACAAAAGTGCAATTTTTCTCGGAGGGGGGACATTATAAAAGTGCCATTTTCCTACAACTATAATATTGAAGATACAGATTCTTTTCCTTAATGAAATCTTGTCCTTAAAGACCAATCTTTAAATAAGTTTGTGTTCAATTTTTCGAAAATATGAGTAGTTTACGTGTAATTTGGCATGAAATATAGAATTTTTTTAAAAATGTTAACATTTTTTCGCAAAAACCGCTTCAATTTTTTTTTACATTCTTTTAGGGATAATAGAATGAATTTTTAAAAGAATGGCGCGGGTCTCATTTTCCTTGAACTCTCTGAATTTTCGAAAATTTCAAATTTTAGAAATAGTGCGAGAGAGTGTGTGCCGTTGTAGCACTAATAGTTTTTTTTTTCTTGCGTGGAGTTTGGCCCATTCGGCGACTTCTGTGCGGCGCAGCGGTTGGACGGAGAAGGGGGCGTGGCCGCAGAAAGTAAAAGCAGCATCTGGGCCGAAGCGGGCATGCGGCGAGCCGAGGGGGAGGCGGAGGCGATTTCGCCGGCAGATGCAAACGCTAAAGGCCACTTCACAACTGCTCGCGAATAGCAACGGTAACGCTAAGAGTGGACGCCAACGGGAAATGCGTCCGCTTCACAATAAACCCCACCGGAAACAGGAATCGTGCCGCCTAGCGGCAAAACCCGTGACCTTCAGGAAAGACTTGCAGAGACCAATGCGCTCTTAGCTATGCTGCTCTGTATACTCTTTGCTTTGCCGTCTGTTTACTTGTGTTGGCGTTTATGGTGTTTGTTTCTGGGTGCTTTCATGATAACATCCCTCTCTATTTTACTCTGTTTCATTCTTTTATATTTCTCACTTTTTTACTTATTTATTATATAATTTCCATAGATTATAGTGGGTGAGTGACCATGATTTTGAGCATCTTTATCTTCTTCACTCTTTGGGTGACGCGACGTCGCAAGCTGAAAGGCCGACGTTAGACCTGTCATGCTGCAGGGTTCCTCAGAACAGCGAAGAAGGTACGCATTCGAGCCGCGGAAGCTTATGTTTACATGATTTTGAGTTGCTTTTAAATTATTCCTCTTGCTCCATACTCTTGTCTTTGTATTATTCTATATCAAGTTTTTGCAAATCCACACTCTAACCTGGATTTTCGACACTAGCTTTCCAGCTAGGTCGAATTCAGTCACTGTCTGGAGGGGAATTCTAGCGGCCGGCTGCCCTGATCGGTAGTTTTCCGTGGTTTCTCCGATCAACACCAGGCGAATGCCGGAGCAGTACCCTACCAAACGGGCCACGGACCGCGCCCCACTAGTCGGCGCCGGATCTCGCCATCCAGCGGGGGAAGATCACCGCTATCTCCCGAGAGAAAAACATGCACTACACTAACGGGACTAATGACCAGAGCAGTTGACGCGCCCGGAAACACGGAAAAATCAATGAATCAATCAAAAACCACACTCTAACCTCAATGACGCACTGTTTCTCAGCTCCAGTCATTCCGCGCGTTCGATCAGCTGGAAAACTTTGCCTCCATTTACTACACTTTCTTTGGCCGAGAGTCACCGCGTTCCCGGACCAAGATGAATGTCGTCCATCCTCCCCTTTCGCGTTTCCACACTGTTGTGAATGCCTGCGTGACGCGTCAGTATTTCAGCTTTCTTTGTGTTCCCGTTCGCGAGCAGCTGTGGGGAGAGGCAGAACGGTTCCGTGTTCGTCCGGAGAAAAGTTCGGACCGACTTATTGTGCCGAATGGTAGAAGTTACACAGCCCCAGACATACGTCTTAAAATTATTATGTATATTAAGTAAGGATAGAGGAGGTATGAACCCCAAACAATATTGCAATATAAATGGAATATAAAGAATAAATAGTCATACACGTGTTTGGGGTCTAATATATCCCATCTTCAGTATCTCGCCCAAGATGAAAATACGTGATCAAATATATTGAGCATATGTGTTGGTATAAACACGTGAATACAAATGAACACTGTAAAATTATTGAAATATACATTACTATCTACGACCATTAAATAGAATACAAATAACCATTATGGATTGCCACAATATCTCTGCTGCCACCACGGAATTTTCTTTTTTTTTCATTTATTTCTGCTTGGCCCGAAGGCCCTCAGCATCCGAGTACGATACAGTGATGTTACAATGAATTACATTAACATTGATGGAGGAAAATTATAGACATGAATACATTGAGTTCATGTGAATTAAATGTGAGAAGCCACATCGGGTACATGAAAATCAAGGAGGGTCGAAGAACTGTCGCGGTAGTTTTCGCTTTAGTCTATTGTGGTGCGGATTTTGTTTTCCGATTTTGAAATGTACGGCTGAGGGAATCTGGGGAATTTTAGGATAGAAGCGAGAGGATAGGAGGGAGAAATACGGAATTTTCTATATGCATGCAGTGGTTCACCCAACGAGGGGGGGACTTCAACCTCTTTCCCCTAGTAGCCAGTGATAAGCTTTCAAAAATATAGCATCTAATTTTCAATACTAACAAAAGTCATTCAATATATCAATTGTTTACGTTATAAATATAAACAAGTTAAGAAATAAATCTACAGTAAATGAAAAATTATGTATAAGAAAACATGAAGTCGGTTGTACATACCTGTATGCCCTTAGAGAAAAATCCTGGGTGCGCTTCTTTGTATATGTGACTTGTGGACCGGGAGAGGTGGCTCAAGGCATCAACTCTTAGGTCAAGAGGTCAGGTCACTGCAGTGCCTCTGGCCGTAGTCCCAACGGTGGAGGATTTCGACACTAGCGAGAAAGCTGGGTCGAATTCAGTCGCTGTCTGGAGGAGTATTCTAGCGGCTTGCTGCTCTGATCGGTAGTTTTCTGAGGTTTCTCCGATCTACGGAAGATGAATGCCGGAACAGTACCCTAACAAACCGGCCACGGACCGCGCGCGATCTTTCCTTCCTCTTCCTTGTCCTGTCCTATCCTCTCCCCTTACTTACACACACACACACACACTTACATGCACTATACTACCACGGATGCTGGGAGACCGGTCGGGAGCTTAGAACTTGTCCCGGCTGGGGCGGTGCCCCGCTAGTGGGAGATACATGGTGGGGGAAACCCCGCTAGCTGACGGTAAGGCCGGCGCCGGATCTCACCATCCAGCGGGGGAAGCTATGCACTACACTTAAGGTACTAATGACCTAAACATTTGACGCTCCTGGAATCACTTATCAATCAATCATGTGACTAGTGGAAGTGAAAGTATTAATTCTTCTTAGCAAAGTCTATGTTTAATTCGAGATATATTTGATAAGGGATTTTTTGATGATGATTTGATAAGAGATTTGACAAGTAGTATATGACTTAGTGTAGGGATCACAGAATTTTGAAAATGTGCACACAATTCACTTTTCCCCATAGCACGTCATACGCAGTTTTTAACTGTTTTTTGACGTAAAATAAATTTTAAAAAATTAAAAAAAATAAGAGATTTGACAAGAGATCTGATTGTAAAATAATCTTCGTGTTTCAATTCTGGTGAAGTTAGCAAGAGTACACTCTCAACTTCGATCGAATGATTTCAATATCGTGTACGCATTAGATATCTGTTTTTTGATGAAGTCTATGATTGAAAAATGGCGTGTAATTATGTATTCTTTTCTTATGTTATAATTACCACTTAAAGATTTTCCTCTTTTTTAATATGTATACAAATTTGAAAACTCGCTCCTAACGTCGCTCGTTTTCAAAACATGAACTCATGCAATAAAGCTTAACATTATAAACTAATTGCATAAACTACTATTGTGTGATCGCTTCAGGTACTGCTAATGTAACATAGTATTTCAGGACTTGAATTAAAATAAAAGTAAAGTCAGTAACGCTGTCTAAAAAAATAGTGTATGATACATGCGGTAAACGTGATTTTATTTCGCTCGTAGAAGTGCACCCGTCGTATCGCCCTCATGTGAAAACTTTACTACTCGCTAAATAAAATGTCACTTTTATCATTCGTATCAAAAATGTTTTGACGTATTACGGATCTATACTCTTGGGATCGTGTTTTCGTAATGTGTTTCAAGGTTAATTAAAGAAAAGGAGCTTTTCAACATGTTGTTGTAGAAACGTCTTCCAAGAGATCCTGTAATATCTATATTGTTGAAATTGCATCAAGAACCCAAATTGATGTTTAATTGTAAATAGCCAAAACACTATTACATTTATGGCAAACATATTAATACTACGAAATACACTTATATTAAATTTTTCCGTAGGAATCATCGTTATTCCTCTTGGTTTTGGAAGGATGCAGAAAACCTTAGCATTCAAAACTTGGTAGTTTAAAGTTTAAAACCAATACATTAATTAGAGTCTGGAACATGCACGTGTGAGCATCCGCTTTTGTTCTCTGAAACTCGCACTACACACCTTTTACTATTTCATGCTTTCTGCCAATAATGATGCAAACCGCACAGCTTGTTTTACCTGCACGATATGTTTCCGCTTTGTGCTTGTTTTAACGAGCATTTCTTTTTATACAATTAGAGCCTATTTCCGGGGATCAAAAACTAAAACAATGTGTATTTATTTATTTTCTAAGAATGATATTAATGAATTATTAAATTTTCTTCTCATAATCTCTTTCTAATCATAATTCATAATCTTTTTAATGCATTATTAAAATACTTGATGTGAATGCAGTGGCGGCTCCTGCCATTAAAAGTTGTTGGTTTACAGAATAATTGCATTACGAAGAGAGCGACTCAGTGTAAACACAAAGGCTTGGAATACACGCGAGGATCATTCTCTTATATCTGATTTGTAGTTAATGCGGGAAAATTGAATGATTGATTTTTTCGTGTTTCCGGGTGCGTCAACTGCTCTGGTCATTAGTCCCGTTAGTGTAGTGCATGTTTTTTTCTGGGGAAATGGCGATGATCTTTCCCCTGCTGGATGGCGAGATCCGGCGCCGACCTACCGTCGGCTAGTGGGGATTCCCCCTAACCAGGACTCTCCCACCAGGGGGGCACCGCCCCAGCCGAGACAAACTCTAAGCTCCCGACCGGTCTCCCGGGATATGTGGTAGTGTAGTGCATGTTAGTGTAAGTGTGTGTGTGTAAGGGGAGAGGATAGGACAAGGAATGGGAAGGACAGATCACGCGCGGTCCGTGGCCCGTTTGGTAGGGTACTGCTCCGGCATTCGCCTGGTTTTGATCGGAGTTAATGCAAGAAAATTGTGATGCGATTATGACTTACGATATTAATAAGGAATCGCACAATTATGTCTATTTCATATGTATAACTAAAAATATTTTAATGTCCAAAATGTTTGCTTCTAAAGCGAACATACTAAAATCCGCAAGAGTCGGCACTAAGCTTAGAGCTTGCCCCGGCTGGGCAAAAATGTCCACAATATTATTGACTCCATCAAGGATACTTGGAGTTACATAATCAAGATCGTAAAAAAACAATGGAATACGTCTTGGAAAGAGCGCAAAATAAGCATTGAACACAAAATGATTCATTATTTCCATAAACTAAGAACCAACATAAAACTCAATCGCGAAGATCAAGTGACACTTTCTCGAATCAGTTCTGATCACACCAAGCCAACTCATTCACATCTGTTAAATAACAGCTCTCTTTAAATGTGAAACTGCAATGAACAACTGTCTATCGTCCATATCTATCAGCCATGTACAAAATATATCCATGAACGCCAATGAGTCCTACTGACTGATAAACTTCGAAATATTTTATACTCTTACTCCAGTGATTTTCAGGAAAAAATATTAACATTATGTAAAATATTCAAAGTGTGTAACGATTTATAAGTCTGACTGTCAATTCTAAATTACTGTTTAATAAATGTGTACTAAACTGTGTACTGTAAACTAAATTCTTGTTTAAATTGTATTTTCACTACGTAATTTCAATCCTATATTAATTACAGTATATCATGTATATTTGCAGTCGCTAATAACCTTGTTATTGATACGATTTTAAATAAAATACATTTTAAAAAACACCAAAACGTGCAAAAACATGCAATGAAAAGATCAAGCCTTTGCTATGTACCCCAGTTAATCAACTCAACTTATTTTTATATTTTAAATGTGATATTTAAGGTAAATGAAATGTAATTCTAGTGTTTTTATTATTATTATTATTATTATTATTATTATTAACTTTTTACAACATATTTATTTAAGAAAACAATATTTGACATTTTAAATATTATACGCACACAAAATTAAATTAGCATAAAACTCAAAACATGTAAATACAAAAATAGAAATATTTAAATATGCCTTGAGAAATCAAAAATAATTAAGTTACAGAAGAAATGTTCTTAATATTGTTTTCGTTATAATTTATAATGATGTATATTTCCAAATATTTCCTGAGAAATTATTTTATCTTCTATCAAATCTATATATTTCAGACAGGAAAAACTTCGAACAACATTTACACTAGTCTGGGTGCCGAGTCTCACTCTCACATAACGTGTACACGCTGCTAAAAGCTATCAAAAACTGCGTTCTTTCTTTCTTGTACCTCCTTGGGCAAAGGTCTGTTCCGAGAAATTCGATGAATTTGAGACGCAGTGCAGCTTGTCATCGGGAAGCTTCGCGCCGGGACATAAAGTCAAGTGTGACTCGCGAATGCCGTCTCGTGTTGGTACCGGGAGCGGTAGCTCAGTGCATCAACTGATGTCACTGCAGCGCCTCTAACCGGGAGGTCCTAGGTTCCCACTCCCCACGGCGGCAGGATTTTCGACACTAGCTCTTCAGCTAGGTCGAATTCAGTCGCTGTCTGTTGGAGAATTCTAGCGGCCTGCTGTTCTGATCGGTAGTTTTCCGTGGTTTCTCCGATCAACACCAGGCGAATGCCGGAGCAGTACCCTACCAAACGGGCCGCGGACCGCGCGCGATCTGTCCTTCCTCTTCCTTGTGCTATCCTCTCCCCTTACACACACACACTTACACTAACATGCACTACACTACCACATATTTCGGGAGACCGGTCGGGAGCTTAGAGCTTGTCCCCGCTGGTGGGAGAGTCCAGGTTAGGGGGAAGCCCCACTAGCCGACGGTAGGTCGGCGCCGGATGTCGCCATCCAGCGGGGGAAGATCACCGCCATCTCCCGAGAAAAACATGCACTACACTAACGGGACTAATGACCGAAGTAGTTGACGTGCCCGGAAACACGAAAAGATCAATCAATCAATCAGTCTCGTGTTGGTATGTTCAGCGAAGACTAACAAGACGGATATATGATCGGTTTGAGAAGATAGACCTCAACCATAGCGTTTGCAGAGCGACCGCAACCAAGAGCCGTGGATCCCCGATGCAAAAAATCATAAATTTTAATTAGATAATAGGCATCATGAATGGTACATACGCTCAGTTCATAGAGCAACAAAATGCAGAATTGATACAAGTTACACGGACTCGGATTTCACAGACCACCCGAATGCACTGTTGGGTTGTCATATAAACTTTTTTCTTAAATAAATCCTTTCAAAAAGATAAATTAAAACAATTTGATAAAATATATTTTATGCAACAAAACAATAAATGAATCTTACAAATTCGTCTAGTAAAATACCAAAATGTGATTCAAACGCGTAATTTCGTGCTAAATAAATAAAACTATTAAATAACGTCTGTTTCATGATTCAAATTTCTGTCAAGGTTTCATCCAATTTCAAGTTAGCAAAGAAAAGATGCAGTAACACGGGAATCTGGTCTTCACTAATAATCAATAAATCATAGCCTAGAGAAGCTCTAAGCTCCCGAATGACCTCCAGATATGTGTAGTGTAGTGCACGTGTGTGTAAGTAAGGGGTATGGGTAGGACAACGAGAGGAAGAAAAGATCGCGCCCCTTCCGAGGCTCGTTAGAATACTGCTACGACTGTCATTTATTAGAAAGACTAATCAGAACATCCGGACGCTAATTCTTCTCTGGACCGCGGCTGAATGCGACTTAGCTATATTAGTAGTGTCAAAAATCCTTCCACGTTTATTGTTATTGACCCATCTCTTCTGCCCTTTTTTTGTGATAAATACTTTGACAACGTCTTAGTTCTTTAGTTAGTTCGGTCTTTACTATACTATTACTATTAACTTTCTATAGTCTTCTTCTAGTTAGTTAGGACTTTACAAGCATAAGCAAATGTACCTAGTATCAATAATGAAATTCAGGTCTTGTAAATGACAATGCATTGTTTTCCAATTACGTTACAATTGTGTAACTTAAGAGGAAGAATGTCGGAATTTGAGATGGCGACAATTCAGTGAAAATAATTTCTAGAATTCAGATTTGTTTATGTGTGTTGAATTTCCCTAACTATTGCTTATATATATGGGTAGTGCCAAGATAAAAATGTCCAGATTTATTCTAAAATATTGTTAATAATGTTGATAGAAAAACAAGTAATAAGGTAATTCTGGTTTTCATATTTCGCAATTATTGTAACAAGGAAAATACCAGCCGCAAGCGAAGGACAGACATCCATGGGAATGAGGCCAGTAGATTCAATTGCAATGCTTGCGAGATGGGGTTATTCTAGAGATGAATGGCATTGACAGAGTATGAGATACTGGGAGTATTTCACGTTTCGTTTTTTCAATATAAATACGAAAAAGGTTGGAAAATTGGGAGTAAAGAAGTAGAAAGGGAAAAAAAGAAGTTAATAATAGACAATTGAACTGTATTTTTTGATATTGTATAGAGCCAATGAATTTTAAATTAAAGTAGTCGAATAAGGCTTTTTCTGTAATGATTTTGCCTCTGATCATTCAACGTCAATCGCTTACTGGGTTACTATTTTCACAATGTTTTATTTTTAAAGCTAAAATTTAAATCATAAAGGTATGAATTGGGTGAAGAGCTTTCAAAACTTGTGTGCATTGATAATGAACAGGTAGAAGTATTTGCTGATTTTTACTCATTTAAACAATATTATTGTAAATATATAATAAAAATATATTGTAAAAATAGACAAAATAAATCCAAATAAATTTGTTTATTTAGATCTACTTTATTATTCTGCATTACAGGCAAATCAGTTTGTCAAAATATCATTAAGAAAAAATCTCTATTTAAAAATGCAGTTATAGAAGAGCTCCAAAAACCTGCAATGTTGCAATTTTTGAAAATGCAGAAGTTTTATTGAAAATTGGATCAATGACATTTCTATAAACATACTTTTCCCTACTTAGAAGAAAATAAACAAAAATATGAAGACATTTTCGAGACATTTTTCAATATATTGTAGGGGATTTGTGGGAAGTAGTCCCCAAAATTAAAATATCCATTTCGAATTTAAGAGGTCACATTAACATCCTAGTCGATTGAGGAGTGTCAATTGGGGGCAATTAGAGACGATTAGGGACAATGAAGAAAAAGAGAGACGTTATATTTAATTAGAAAAAATGGAGAATGCAAACTGAGGTTTAAAGAGAAACCTCACCAATCAAGTAACTTACAATATTATCGTAGCATTAAGTGAAGGAAAGGAATAAGGAGAAAGAATAATAGTGGGAAAATGAGAAAATTCCAAGGCATGAGTATTAAGGAAATGAGACTACGGACATGGAAAGAGGAAATGGGAAATGGCATAAAGGATGACTGAATGAGAGCTAAGATATGAAGTTCATTAGCGAACTAGCCTCGTAAAGGGAGATCGGCGCAAGCACCGGATTTGAGGGAAAGGGTACAGGAAGAGAAAGTGAGAAATGGCAGAGAGGGTGAGTGAATAAACGAAAGGGAAGAGATAAGCGAACTGACCCTAAGACTCACGGAGAATTCTGCGAGTCACGACAGTAAATGCTAATGGTATTTGAGAAAAAAAATTAGCAAGGTCGAAAGGGCGAAAGTGAAAATTATATTTTTAAAAGTAGCTAGTAGAAACATACATTTTAGTGTCAAATGGAGTGCAGTTGATGAGTCAGAGCTGGAGAAAGGAGTAAGTAATGAAACATGGAGTTAGTGACTGATGCAACTAGAGAAATGGCACGGAAGAATAAAAGGGAAACCGACCAAAATAATAAGTGACTGGTGGCACCGGGGCGGGGGGGGGGGGCGTGAGCGAACTGGCGCAATGACGGGCGAACGGTGGCGAGGGCGACGGGCCATTACGGATGCTACAGAAACGAGAGAAGGCCAAGGAAAGGAGAAAAGGGAAACAACGGTGAGGATGGGTGAATGAGCTTTAGAAGATACGGAAGATGAATTTGAGAAAAATTGCAGCGCAGTTGAAAGGGAAAAGCAAAGATTCTTGTGAAAAGTAGACAGGAAAAATAGAAATATTACAGTAAAAGCTGCAAATTATGAACCATAACTACAAAAAGGAAGTAAGGAATGAGAATTGGAATTAGTGGGAGATGCTACAGAATTTAAAGAAATGGAAAGGAAAGGAGAAAAGGGAAGCGGCAAGAAGGATGGGTGAATGAGCTCTAGGAGATGCGGAAGATGAATTTGAGATAAATTACAGCGAAGTTGAAAGGGAAAACAAAGATTTTTTGAAGAGTAGGCAAAAAAATTGAAATGTTTCTGCAAGAGCTACAAATGATGAGCCAGAACCATAGAAAGGAAGTAAGAAACGAGAATTGGAATTAGTGGCACATGCTACGGAATTTAAAGAAAGGGCAAGGAAGAATAAAAGAAAAACGACAGAAAGGACAAATAAATGGGAGCTGGGAGATGCAGAAATTGAAATTTAAGAAAATAACAGCGCGGTCGAAAGGGAGAAAGTGATTAAAAATAATGTGATGAAATGCAAACGAAAAGAAAGAGCGAAGAATTCCTGATTGGTGTGACAGAAATTTAAAAAAGAGCCAGGAAGAATAAAAAGGAAACGGCAGAGAGGACGAGTGAATGTAATTGAGGAGGCGCGGGGCGTGAGCGAGCTGGCCCAGTGACGGGCGAACGGCGGGGAGGGGATTAACATTTTTTCAAGTCAACACTAAAAACGAAAGTGCCAATCTGCGGTTGGTGATCTAGACCTAGAGAAAGAAACAAGGAATGGTAAACGGGATTAGTAGCAGATACTACAGAATCGCGAGATATTAAAAGGGAATGAGGCAACGGAAACGGCAGAAAGATTGATTGATGTTTTTGTGTTTCCGGGCGCGTCAACTGCTTCGGTCATTAGTCCCGTCCCGGCATGTTTTTTCTCGGGAGATGGTGATGATCTTCCCCCGCTGGATGGCGAGATCCGGCGCCGACCTACCGTCGGCTAGTGGGGTTCCCCCTAACCAGGACTCTCCCACCAGCGGGGCACCGCCCCAGCCGGGACAAGCTCTAAGCTCCCGACCGATCTCCCGGAATATGTGGTAGTGTAGTGCATGTTAGTGTAAGTGTGTGTGTGTGTGTGTGAGGGAAGAGGATAGGACAAGGAAGAGAAAGGACAGATCGCACACGGTCCGTGGCCCGTTTGTTAGGGTACTGCTCCGGCATTCGCCTGGTGTTGATCGGAGAAACCATGGAAAACTACCGATCAGAGCAGCCGGCCGCTAGAATTCTCCTCCAGACAGCGGCTGAATTCGACCTAGCTGAAAAGCTAGTGTCGAAAATCCTGCCGCGGTCAGGACACGAACCTAGATCTCGGACAGAGGTGCTGCAATGACATCAGTTGATGCACTGAGCTCCCGGTATAGCAGAAAGAGCAAATATAACCAGGAGGCATGGGACGAGAGCGAACTGGACCAGTGACGGGCGATCGCCAGCGGAGCTACCTCCATGCGGACGAAGTCAACGCGGGAGAGGAAGGTGAAAATAAAGATGTAATCTGGGACAACTAATAGCGAGGGTGAAAGTGAAGATTGGTTTGAAGGGTGGACAGGAAAGATAGAAATATTACTGTGAATTCTGGAGGTGATGAGCCAGAACTAGAAAAAGAGGTAAAGAAAGGTAAATAAAATTAGTAACAGATGCTACAGAAACTAAAGAAACGGCGTGGAAGAATAAAAGGGAAACAACAGAAAGTGAATGGGAGCTAGGGGGTGCGGGAAATGAAATGTGAGCAAATAACAGCGCTGTAGGAAGATAAAAAGTAATTAAAAAGAATATGATGAAATGCAGATGAAAAGAAAGATAAACGCATTACTGATACGGGTCACCAGGGCTTGATTTCTGGCGGAAAGCGCCCAAACGGCGTGCCGGTACCTCGGAATCAAAATAGGAAAAACGGACAAACAACTAAAAAATCAGAGGGCAATCATTTCGATTTTTATTTCGACGAACTTTCCTAAACTCAAAATTAAATAATTTCCCTCTTAACTTTGTCAGTTCTACTAATGCAATAAAATTATTAGTAAAAATCATTGCAATCCCTATTTTTAATTTCCTATTATTATTATTATTATTATTATTATTATTATTATTATTATTGTTATATAGAGACAGTGCTACCATTATTACTAATTGTTATTAAATATTTATAATTATTAAATTATATTATAAAAATATTACCATACCATAATTTTGAACGTGTTTCGGGACCTAAAACTTTATAAATCCAGCATTGGAGATTACAGAAATTAAGGAAATGGCAAGGAAGAAGGAAAGGGAAACGAAAGAAAGGACGAGTGAATGCGCGCGAGGAGGCGTGAGCGAAATGGCCCAGTGACGGGCGACCGGCGGCGAGTGCTGGGGGCGGCTTGGTCGGCGACGTCGGCGCTCGCCTCTCCTCTCCTCTCCTCTCCTCTCCTCTCCTCCGCGGGGCGGGGGCGTTGGAAGGAAAGGCGAATCCGCCTGGGCCAGCGGCGAGCGTCAGGAGGAGGCCGTGGAGGAGAGGGGGGCGGGGCGAGAGCGCGGCGGTGGCTATAAGACGCCGTGCCGCCGCCACCCGCGTACACGCTCTTCGCTCTTCCTCGCGGCAGCTCCTCTCCTTCTCTCGCCGCTCCGCCCCACTCGTGCAGACATGAGGCTCCTGGTAAGTACACGCGCTCGCCGCGCACGCCCGGCCCTGGGCTAGCTCTCGCGCCAGCGCACGCCCGAGGATGGAATACAGTGCAAGTCGAGACTAGTGATCGTCCGACCGACTCGCAGCCGGGTGGCGCTCATTCATACTTTATAAATCCACCTTCGCGGGTTTTGCCCTGAAGAAGGTCGCGGTATGACGGCCGAAACGTTGGCAATTGTGGCTAGGGCGTGGAGTCTCCCGGACAACCAAGTAGTATCTATTAACTACGCGCCTAAGCTTTCATTTCACCTCTTATTGAGACTCTACGTGAAACTAAAGCTCTATAAAGACAAGAATTCGCAATAGTCATTTTTTATTCTATTCTCGTTAGACACAGTACGTTGACAATGTGTGTAAGGACAGTTTTGTGCGAACACAGTTTCGAATTGCAATAATCGTTGTAAATACCAAAATCAATTTTTTCAACCCTGAGAATAATTCCTTAAAGCGTATTCTGTCGCATTTTCAAATTGTTTAGTTTACCTCATTTGCTTAGGATAAAACATCTTAAATGTTATTTACAATGTGTGACAGTTATGAAATTCGAGATCAAAAAATTGAGTTTCTGGATTTCGATTTATCTATGTGAAAATCAATAAAAAGTAATATTCTAATATCACAGTATCGCAAAAATTAGAAAAACAAATTGCAGTTTACGTAATTTCGAGGTAACGAATCTCAAATTGTCAAATTCCAAATCTTGGGAAGTTGAAGAGGGAAGGAAGAAAATTGTAAATGTACACTTCTTGTAATTGATGTGGTGTATGGTGTATCACTATTATTCTTTTCTTGTAATGATGACTTGACTTGATATTGGTAAGAATGTTGCCGACACGAATTGTCGAAAACGTGGATATGTACGACGGGTTGCCTAATCGAAGATGCTTCATTCATATTCATTCAGCTGACTTTGAGGACCTTATATTATGAACCTATCTTGAGAAGAACGCCCTATCTTATTTTTTCCTTTAAATAATACTTTCAGAAAAGCTCGTTCATGCTTCCATTATTCTATTTACTTACAGTTACGTAGACCTGACATTTTAAACATCATAAAAGCAAATAATGTTTGGCAATGGTCTCAGAATAGACAATACGTATTATATCATTTTAAAAGGAGACCATTTCGTCTCTAATGAATTTGGTCCCTAATTTTAGTGCTTTGAAAATTTGCACTGTGCGCCTTCCAACACTTCTTATTTTGAAGCCTTGAATATGGCCACAATGTGAAAGAGAAATTGATACAAAAAGAAATTGTCCATGAAACTTGATGCTAGATAGATTTTCAAAAATTTTACTGTCGTATAACTAAATATGTACAATGGTAATTTTCCATATAAATCAGTGATAGATTAAATAAAGACCATATATTGCAGTTGAAAGGACTTTGCCGTCCAAATCAGGATCTAAACTTGGTATTAGTTCCGAGTGAACTCTAGGCCTGAAAGTTCTGAGTTGAATATGATGTTTATTTTATTTGTTTTCCAAAGGAAATTTCCTATTGACGAAATAACATCACCAAATTATGTTTATAGCAATCTTTTGCTATTTTAATTGCGTTTCTTGTATTCCTTGTCAATTGAAGACACAAAGTGAGGAGACAACACATTCATCTCCTTACGTAGATCAGAGGAAGCAAAAACTGTCGTTTCGTGAATATTTCCAACTCGTTATTTAATCTTTGAAAACACAAGCAGTTAATTAGTAATAACCACAATCTTTACGACACTTTCAATCTGCACTATTGAAATTGACCACTAATTGTGTTCTTGGAAACAAAAGATTATATTTAGAAATCAAATGATCTAGCTGGTTTGGATTCTATGGTAATTATATTCATAAAAAGTTGACAAAATTAAGAATTAATTTATGAATACATGATTGCACTTTTCAAAAAGCAATCATTTGCTTGAGACGTTTGGACATGTTAGTGCATCCAAAAAATCTCAAATACTATAAACAACTGCCTTTATCAAGGAGAATATTATTGTTTTGTTTATACTAGAAAGAATACCTTTGTTTGTGGTTTCAATTTTTATTTAATATCAGGAATATTTACCCCTAGCGGTAAAGATAACTTTATCAGATTTCTTCGAAGACCTGAGCATTTGAGTCTGAAAGGCTGCAACGTTCTATTCTAATCAATATAATGTTTTTTACGGCCTTCTACAGTTGCCGAAGTCGAAAATTCTCCACGATCGTAACTCAACGTCACTCATTTAAGTTAGGATATGCAGCACATCTGAGTGAATCACGGCAACCCTTGGGCGTTTCTGATATCGTAATTGATTTTCCAATCTCATTGGTTGTGAATCCGCGAATATGAATTTCCAAATCGGCAAATATGCGCATCAACATAAATTTTCTGGAATTCAGGAGAATAAAGCAAATTGAATGCTTAACCACGCGCAATACGAGCCTTTTTGTGAATACTGCACAACATGTATCCTCTTTGACCGCAATAGTCAACCGTAAAGGGTTAAGTAAATGAGAGCAAGATTAACGAACATCTCAACAAATATTTACAGGCCTGTATTGCAGTTTAAGAGTACATCATTGATTGGATGACCAATTTGTTTTTGTTTTTAATTGTAATTATTTCCTGACCTAAATAAAAACACATAATAAATTTTTTAACAATTTATTTCTTTTTTGACATTTCGACCCCAGTTCGAGTCTTTTTCAAAATCCAAGTTTGTTGAAAATCCTAATCTAAAGTGCTTAAAAAATATTTTAGGTTTTCATTAAGGTCAGGAAACCATTACAATTAAATAAACAAGATAACAGGCGTTAATATATTCCTTAAAGCCAGCTTGGTTTCTAATTTTGGTTTATAGTAATTTACGATTGATAGAATCAATACTGATTTTATGATACAAGAGAAACATGTTTCTATTTGCTTTGAAAGTTAAAGTTAATTTTTAAAATAGCATTTTGACGTTACTCGTATTATATTCTAGAAATCGTGAGATCATTTGATTTTCGTTAGAACGTACTATTACTTTTTTCTCTATTCGTGAAACTATTATGCCTGCAACTAATTCATTCTAATTGTGTTCCTGGATGTCATTACTCATCAAGGACATCAAAAAAGACTTAAGGAAACTGACACTCTAAGTACACGACACGATTTCTCTTTTTTCAGGCACTCCAGGTCAACGTTTTTAGAGGTTTTTTCTGTTTTGAGAGCCTTGAAGGCCAAGAATGTAAAGATGCTGACATATAGTTAGTTTTAATAATCATGATAGGAAACGTCTTTGTTTTCTCAAATTAACTCCCACAATTGAACGAGACGTCCCCTGCCATTCACCAAACACATGAAAAACGTGTGATATTTTTTCTTGTACACTGAAATGAGAGTAATTATTTATTGTCTCTCATCCGAGTTCCAAAAACATGCTCACATCCAGACCCGTGAGGGTAATGCTTTTAATGTATTATCTAATACAAGGGCGGTATAGGGATTATACTGCTTCCCTTCCGCCATTGAAGAATCCCTTACCAATCCAGGTGAAATATACGTTCAGGAAAGGGGGTTCGTACCTTTTTCTGATTCTTTATCTCATTACTCGCCTTATCATCATTATCATTACATTTCAATACAAACGCCTTACAACGAAGATTCTCTATCGGAATCTTGAGATTTCTAGTTTTGGAAGACTGGTCATCATACATTTTCCGAGAAAATTCATGTCATACATTTTTTACACAAGATTCTGTAAGGGCATGAATACAGAAATACTCGCAAATCATTTTTGGATAATTTCAGAATGATTTTTTTGTTTTTTTTTTATTACCTCCCACTATTGAAGAAAACATCGTTTGTCATTTGGTTCATCAAACACAAACAAAAAGTGAATTTTTCCTGTCAGTTGAGGACACATCCTTGGCAACGCTGAAAATAGGAAGAAACGCAATAAGGAAACCTGCCACTTGGCGGAGAGTTGCAGTTGGAACGAGTAACACTTGCCGCTCTCCTTCAGGCAATTTGTGACGTCCCGGATGAGTTTTTTTAGAAAGACCTAAACCAACTGGATAAAAAGAACATGCGAGGAATACGCTGCTCTAGGTTGAATAAACTGTACATTTTAAGATTGCTTAGCTAAACAATCACGTAATCGATACGACCAATTTGACATAGTTCGCTCAGGCATTTCCAAGTCGACGGGAGGGACTGGCTCTCTGTCTCCACAATTAAGAAATACTATGTATATAATATGTTTTTGTGTACATATAACAAATAATATATTATATACAAATATAGTTCTAAATCGTTTTACACCGACATACGGATACAGCTTATCTCCACTCATTTCCTATGTGTCACTAGTAATGTAAAGTATTTCTTTAATTAAATACGCTCAGTACTCCCGTGTTCCATATATCCACACGTTTCAACTGTTCGTCAAACAAACTCTCGCCGTCAAATTAGAAGTGCTTGAGCAAAGCAAGACAATTGGTCGGATAAAATTGGCGTTGCCAAAACAAAAATTAGCAAATTTTTGTATCACTACCCATAATACAGCACATTTCACCCGTACTCCATGTATCCATTTGCTTTAGATTGCAAATGAAATGTCGCCGTCGCTGTAGAAATGAGCGAGTATAATTTACTGCATCAATTTCAATTTTTCTAAGCTAAATTAACCCAATTACGTAACACGTACAACTATTGGAATCAACATATACCGTGCCTTCCGAAGTAATCCATTTCTTCATTTTCTTGAGCTTTTGGCAAAACGAAATCTCGCCGTGGATTTCGAAATGCGCGAGCTAAGGGAGTAAAATTTATTTTATCAATTTACAATTTTTTTTCTAAACTAAGTTAACTCACCTACGTTAATCAGACGTATACGTACTTCTTTGTACGTTAACGTTTGGTAATATTACACATTATACAGTGAATTCGGCACATGTTCCATTTATCCACTTGCTTTAGCAGTTGTTCCAAAAAGTGTTCGGTGCGCCGGTCGCGTGCGACATGCAACGACACGTCCTCTGCAGGGGGCGTGGCTCTCGAGGGTCGTTGCGATGTGAAGGTCACGAGGGTGACATCAAGGGACACGTATCCCGCAAAGAATTCAATATTTTTTTCTGTACTAGTGGACCCGACAATTCTACTCTATTGCAGTGTATTTCACATCTCACACACTTGTGGTCACGTGAATATTAATTATAACGTTTTACTCTAGGCTGTGCAAAATTTATAATAAATGAAAGACTTTCTGGCTAGTATGGGTTTGTTCTACGTCCTGTTTGGGACATGGTTGTCAAGTTCCTATTTTTAAAACGTTCTCCCTATGCATTCGCTAAGCCACTGTCTTGGAGGAATTTGAATTACATGTCCGAGACTCAAGTAATAATAACAGCCGATATGTCACAATTCAGAGGGATCGCTGTAAAGTAGGACTAGCACCTATTTGACCGGTTCGTGGCCCGTTTGTTATTGAAGTTCTCCAGCATTCGCCTGGTATTAATGGGAGAAACCATGGAAAACTATCGATCAGATCAGCCACCCGCTAGAATTCTCCTCCAGACAGCGATTGAATTCGATCTAGCTTTTTAGATTGAAAAGCATCATTTTATCAGTATCAGGGACCTCGAAAACTCGACATGGATATTTGCAACATTACTTAACTTTTTCTCTACAACGTACACATACACCTTATCTTGTTTTGTTACTGTCTTTTACCAAACGATCTCCAGATAAGGATTCAGTGTTATAACGGGCTGTTATGCGTATCGGGCTGTTGTACCCAAGTTTGAGGATTGAAACCCCGTCGAATCCGTGGATTTTTAGGAGCGAAAAAAATCGTTCTTACAGAGGGGAAGTAAAGCTGTCTAGCTTGTACGTTGTAGATTAACCGAATATAAAAGATCATCAAGCCTAAAATTGCCTGTTTCTTCGCCCAAGTAATACCTTCTTTCTCGGCTAGATGGCGAAAGGAACGTAGCGAAATTTGCATGGTCAGACAGAAGAGCAGGTCTGATGGGGCGAGTGCCGCCATGTAAAATTAGGCATTAACATTACATAACATTATCCGCGGTATTCTTGGAGACAATTACGTCGGAAAATCGCGAATCTACCGTTCGCACACGAAAGTTCTTGTGAAGTAAATAACTACAGAAGCACGTTGGAGTGTCAGAGACGAGTTGGATATTGATTGATTTTTTCGTGTTTCCGGGCGCGTCGACTACTGTGGTCATTAGTCCCCTTAGTGTAGTGCATGTTTTTTTCTCGGGAGATGGCGGTGATCTTCCCCCGCTGGATGTCGAGATCCGGAGCCGACCTACCGTCGGCTACCGGAGTTTCCCCTCTAACCAGAACTCTCTCACCAGCGGGGCACCGCCCCAGTCGGGACAAGCACTAAGCTTCCGACCGGTCTCCCGGAATATGTGGTAGTGTAGTGCATGTTGGTGTAAGTGCATGTGTAAGGGGAGAGGATAGGACAAGGAAGAGGAAGGACAGATCGCGCGCGGTCCGTGGCCCGTTTGGTAGGGTACTGCTCCGGCATTCGTCTGGTGTTGATCGGAGAAACCACGGAAAACTACCGATCAGAGCAGCCGGCCGCTAGAATTCTCCTCCAGACAGCGAGTGAATTCGACCTAGCTGAAAAGCTAGTGTCGAAAATCCTGCCGCCGTCAGGACTTGAACCTAGGACCTCCCGATCAGAGGCGCTGCAGTGACATCAGTTGATGCACTGAGCTCCCGCTCCCGGTAGTTGGATGTTCCAAAGGAGGTCGCGCGCATCTGCAACACGTGGAGCGGGACAAGAGGCTGTGGAGAGAGAGAGACAGAAGGCGGCGCTCGGATGGAGGCCAAGGTCACGGAGTTCAAAGCCTCCTGCGGAAGGACGGGCTGTGAACCTGGCGCTCGTCTAGCGGCTGTCTTCACGGCCACCACCGGTCGTAATGCTGTTTGCTTTCTCTTTGCGGAGATTAAGTCGGTGGCGTGCAGACTGTAGAACACGGGGTTAATCTCCATGCCGAAGAAAAGCGTCACCTGTTTAATTCGCCTTGATGGTGGCTGATGTGAAGCCCAGTGAAGAACTGAAAGCTTTTGACTAATACTATTTTAAAATATAATTACGATACCGATATAATTTCTAACCTCCCCGGAATCGAATCCGCTACCTCCCAAACACTATTATGCTCGAAGGGCATCAATCGATGTCACTGCAGTGCCTCTGACCGGAGGTCGTGGGATTCGACTCCCAACGGTGGCAGGATTTTCGACATTAGCTTTTCAGCTAGGTCGAATTCAGCCGCTAACTGGAAGAAAATTCTAGCGGCCGGCTGCTGTGATCGATAGTTTTTCCGTGGTTTCTCCGGCCAATACCAGGCGAATGGCGGAGCAGTACCCTATCAAACGAGCCACGGACCGCGCGCAATCTTTCCTTCCTCTTCTCTGTTCTATACTCTCCCCTTACACACACTTACACTAACATGCATTACACTGTCACACATACTCGGAGACCGCACGGAGACTTAGAGCTTGTCCCGGCTGGGGCGGTGCCGGATCTCATCATGCAGCGGGACAAGATCACCGCCACCTCTCGAGCAAAAACACACACTACACTTACGGGAAAAATAGCCTTAGCTATTGAATAACTTATAATCAAGAAAAAAAGAAATAAATACATCAAATCAATTTCTAACATAGCTGGGATCCTATCCGTGACCTCCCAATCACTTGTAATCAATCAATCGGCCGGAATTACTTGTAATAAATATATAAATAAATACATCAAACCAGCGATGTTAAATACATCAAATAAATTTCTAACCTAGCTTGGATCGAATCCGCGACCTCCCAATCACTAGCACGCTCGATCCGTAAAGCGAGGCCTTCCCACTGACAGTTATCAGTGTTCACCGCGCTGTAACCCGCGATGTGAGATCTAACTAACGGAATGTCATGAGTCGCTTGCTCGCACGCCGCCTGTGCACACACAGCGGAAGCTAGAGAGAGAGAGACAAGAGCAAGGTGGCTTCCGAAGTGGAGTCCGGGCTTCGAGAACAACTTTCTCCTCTTGTCCCGGCCGCCTTCTACACGTCGGCGCCTCTAAATGCTCTCCCCTCGTCGGGCAATCAGAGAGAGAGAGAGAGAGAGAGAGAGGCACTGACCGCGCTGTTTCTCAGTGTCACGATCTGCAAGAGCATTGCAACGCTCTTAAAGCTCCGCTCACTCGCGAACGCATTCCTTCTTCTTTTTATGTGTTTCGTCTTCCTTTATTTTTCAGTTTTCACTATTTCTTCTCTTGTTCTTGCTCTACGATTTTTTTTCATCTCCCCCAACTCTGCTATCTTTCTGTTTTACCCACTTCTATCCCTACTTTTTCTTTTCTTTTACTCACTCTCTCTTATCTACGTCTCTGTCTCTTTCTCCCTGTGCTCTACAGTTTCTTCGTTCTCTTCGTCTTCTTTTTTCTTTCTTCCTTTTCTTTAGCTTTGGCTTTGTTTTGGGTTCAGATTAGACATTTCAATAATTTATTTAGTTTAAAATTCTCAAGTAAAATGTGACTTTTTTTGTATTGCAATAGCTCATGAGCCACAACTTATCTTTCACATTTGTAATCTCTAAATATTTTTTAATAATTAATGAATTGTCCACAAAAGGAATTTCTAAAAGATTAAATAGAAAACTTTTCACAATAATATACTTCTAAGATTTAATCTGAAGGAATAACAAATAGTTCGCTCTTTTCTCAGTTACCTTATACTACATTAAATTAATTAATTAATTAATACTACATTAAATTTTATGTACTTATTATTTACATATTTATTCAGAAACTGAAGCTGATATGCCAAACATTTTTCTCAAAGATATCGTGAACTCAATTTGGCCATAAGGGTTTTCAATTGAAATCTGTATTGATACATTTTGAATGTGTTTTCTGTATCACAGTATTTATAGAAACTGTAAATAGTAAAGCATATATTTATTGCTCGAATGTACTTTTTTTCATATTGCTTTACTTGAATTTCGAATTAACGCAAGCAAACAAAGGAACGTAAAGACACTCTTAACGACCAGCGATTGGTAAAGATTTTGCGGCGTTCGTTAAGAACAACCGAAACAAATGAGTCGTGGCTAAAAATTGTATAAGTACTCTTAGTCCAAGAAAGGACATTTCTAATCAATGTTTTCTTTTCTTATAAGAATCGGGTATTTCAAAATATATTGAATGATACTAGGTCGATGTTACAAATAACGGACTTGGTTTGTTATTTTATCTGTATTAGCCTAATCCCATTAATATTCTTAGTCCTTTTATAGAACTCTAAATAAAAGAAAACGACATTTACTGACAAATGAGGGGACAAAAAATTTGTCTTCAGATCATAAGAATAGATCTGTGTGAGTTGGTGTCATGGTTCATAAAAACGTCCATTCTTCTGGCCTCCGGCATTTCAACAATGGACGTCCGAGCCATGAATTTCCAGCGTCACAACTTCATCTCGCTCTGCCGTAATAAACATCCCGTTGGCGCTTCAGTCACGGCCTTGGCGATCCGCTAGCTGCCCGAGCAGCGCTGCCGTGCGGCAGCTCGCGTGGCCGTCGGGCTTCGCCACGCATCGCGGCGCAACATAGCAGTTTCCTTCGGATGCGGGTTTTTCGTACTCCGTGGACCCTGAAGTCTTCCTCGTTGGCGTTCCTGCGCAGGACGATTCTGGTCGAATGACATCCGCGTACCCCAGGTCTTGCAGGGGTCTTTCTATGCCGTGGGGAATGGGGGAGCAGCCTACCTCCTAGCTCTAAGAGTGGGAGTGGGGACAGGATGGGGAAGGAAGGATCGCGCGCTGTCCATGGCCCATTGTTTGAGGAATTGCTGAGGTACGTTTTATCCCGTGTGTGACTCTTGACTCTCTAGATGGTGGGGGAAGAGGAACATCCCACAGCCCATCTCTTAGATCTAAGGATGGGAATGGGGAACAGAATGGGGAAGGAAGGATCGCGCGCTGTCTGTTGTCCGTGTCTTGACGTATTTGCATAAGATACGTTTCATTTCGCATGTGTCTATTGCCTCTCTAGTTGATAGGAATGGGGAAAAACCAACAGTCCACCTCTTAGCTCTAAGGATGGGTGTGGGGAGAGGATGGGAAAGGAAGGATCACGCTGTCCGTAGCCCTTGGCTTAAGGCATTGCTTAAGGTACGTTTCATACCGTACGTGTCTCTTGTCTCTCTGGTTGATGGGGATTGCGGCAGCCTATCTCCTAGCTCTAAGGGTGGGAGTGGGGACAGGATAGGGAAGGAAAGATCGCGTGCTGTCCATGACCCATTGTTTGAGTAATTGCTTGAGGTATGTTTCATCCCGTGCGCGCATTTTGCCTCTCTCGTTAAAAGGGGATGGGAAGCAGCCCATCTCCTAGATCTAAGGGAGAGAGTGGGAACAGGAAGGGGAAGGAAAGATTGCATTCAAACCTTAGTCCGATCTTTAAGGCACTGTTCCAGCAATCCCCTGGAACCAGTTGGAGGAAATCGCTGAAACGGCCGATCAGATCAGCAGAAGTTTCGAGCAATTCTAGCACTCGAATCGAGATGACATCGTCTGACGCAGTTACTTAGCTGGAGTCATAAATATGCCTGCGTTGCGTCGGTACTGGAACGAAGCGGTTACGAAACTTCAGTTACATATTCTTAACCACATTTGTTAACACACTTGGTGAATCTTGAAGACCAGCGAGAGAGAGAGAGAGAGAGAGAGAGAGAGAGAGAGAGAGAAGGAGGGGCAAGAGACAGAGAGAGTGAAATAATGGATTTATTTGTATGGCTTATCAACGTCTCAATTAATTACCGACCCCCTATTAAACACAGATAATACTCAGAAACATTTTTTAAACTCTTCCGAAATTATTTCTTTCTGAACGTTGCGAAATAGTTCATTTCTGCAGCATACAGTGAAGGAATGCGCAATGGTAACTATACAGTTATGCTACGTTCGTGGGTACAAAGTCGTAAATTTTTACGTGTGAAAGAATCGTCCTCCGGAAGAATTTTAAAGTTCCATGCAATAGATTGCCTGATGAAGATAGTAGTATACAATATCACATAGTAGATATACAACATAAAGAACTGAATTCTAAATTACATCTAAGATAAATTCTAAAGTCATTCTTCCCGTTAGTTAAACGTCCGTTAACTACTAAATGGCAATAGATCTGGTCTCTTCGTCGTCTTTGCGATAAGGTAAATATTATCTGATGTTCTAGAAACGTTTATATCAACTATAATGATAGATGAAACAATAACGCGACTCCTCAATATTGAAAGAAATGTACTTTTAAACGATAACTTTATTAACACAGTTTTGATATAACGCATAGTAGTAATGCGGAAAAGTAGTATGAAATACATGTGTGCAAAGACTCATCGGATTTCTAGTGGGACTCGCAATTGTTTGCGCTAAGATTGCCTTGAGCGTTCTTCCAAAATGTACAGTGATCCAGGATGTAATACTATTCTATGTAATCAGTAAAAGACATACAAGAGTTCTTACATATAAAAGTCTTTTGTTTCTTATTTTCAAATGCGTAAACATATTTGACTGTTCATGTGATTGTGGAGTAAGTTTCTGAAAGCTAAATTATGCTTGCAAGCAGATATCTACTTGGAATAGTATTAAATTGACGGTTGATTGATAGAAGATGGATATAATTAACGAACCTGCACTTTCTCGCGATATTTTTCAGGAGTTTTCCTTTTTTGTCAAAAGTCACCTCTTCAACGATCCTTTGAAAGAGAAACTTGCCTTCGAAAGCCAATCTCCTTTTTGAGTTAAATGATTAATGTACTTTTTTGACATTTTAGGGTCAGATTAATCCAACTTTAGCCAGCTAACGGTGTTCCCAGGCCTGGCTCCTGGTTTGATTTATTCTCCAAGCCTAGTGGAAAGGCACACATGTGGGGAGCATGTCGTATTCTCATCACCTTACCTGGCATTCTTGGCCTGTCTGGGCTTTTTCTTCCGTCACAGCTATAGAAACTGAGACTATTTCTTTTAGAAAGCTACAGCTTCACTTTTCATCCGGCCAGAAATCGAACCCGGGACCACCTCACAGAAAGCTAGCGCGTTGTCCATGAGCAATACAAGGGCCAAGAAAAAGTAAAATAACTTTGTATAATTATTCAGATCTTTCCAGTTTTTGTCAAAAGTCACCTCTTCAACGTTCCTTTAAAAGAGAAACTTGCCTGCGGAAACCGTTCAACTTCATGAGTGAGATGATTAATAATTTCCTTTAGTTCTCTCTTAACCTTTCATCATGGTGAATATCTGACAGGTGTGTTGTCCATTCTAACGCGTACATTAGCGAAAAAAACTTACCGATTTAAAATCGCATTTCATTTAAAGGAGAAACCAGTGTCATTATTTCGAATATGTAAAGACATGAGCAATACAAGTACACGACGAAAATCAGCTGTATATATAAATACAGCTTGCATGTGAAACAAATTGAGGTCAATGAAATTGCTTCTCGCGATCAATTTCTTACATGCAAATTGTGAATTATGTGCGTTGTTTTATTTTAATTTAGAATGTATTATAATAATTGGGCATGTTTGGAGTACTCCACAAAAAACCTTATCAACAAAATATAAATCAATATTCAAGCGTCGACGGATTATGACAAGAGGACGTTAAGGAAGAGGCCACTTGTTATTAAATATTTCCTATTCAAGTGTTGCATTATGGAACAGAAACTTTATTTTATTTTTGATATATAAGAACTGTTAAATTGTGTGTATATATATAATGTACCAATATATATATATATATATATATATATATATATATATATATATATATATTGGTACATTATGTTATTGCAGTATTCCTGAAGACGATACTATTTGTTTTTACAATATTTAATTTATTGTAGCGTTGTACAGTAAATTTAAGGTGCGTGTACATTAAATATAGTGTACATTAAAATTAATGTACATTCGTACATTAAATTTAATGTATTTATATGTTAAATTTAATGTATTTATATGTTAAATGTAATGTACACATGTTCATTAAATTTAATGTACTTATAGGTTAAATTTAATGTACACGTGTACATTAAATGTACACGTGATAATCACTTTCATGTACTTTTACTTAATGTCAAAGTAATGCAGGCATTTCTGACAGTGTCCATAAGTAAGCATAGCACTGACCACGAGCCTCCCGTCTTGTTGCAGGTGGTGCTGAGCCTGGCGGCGCTGTGCGCGTGCGACTCGCAGTCGCAGTCGCAGTCGCCGGCGCAATCTCAGTCGCAGTCGCAAGAGGCCGCTGACGCGACGGCGTCGGCGTCCAGCCCCAAGACGAAGCGCACGACGGCGCACGGGCTGGGCGGCGCGTCGCTCGGCCACTCGGGCTTCAGCTACGGCCTGGGCGGCTTCCAGGGCCTGGGCGCGTCCAGCCCGCTGCAGCTGTACGGCGGCGGCGGCGGCCTCGGCGGCCTGGGCGGCGGCTTGGGCGGCCACGGCGGCGGATTCAACTCCGCGCTGCTCTTTCAGAGCGCCTCCGGCGGCCACGGAGGCTTCGGAGGTAATATACTACGTTATGAAACGATGATGTAATGATGGGTATTAATACACGAGTGTGATATTACGATATGAGCGGGCGGATTCGGAGGTATAACGGTCAGCGTACCGGACTGTTGTATCCGAGTTTGCGGGTTCAAACCCGATGGAAGCCTTGGATTTTAAGGGCAAAAAATTCCTTTCGGGGGGATGTAAAGCCGACTGTCCCATGTAGTAGATTTACTGCATGTAAGAGATCCTTTAGCCTAAAAGAAGCCTCTGAGCAAAATTGAGATCCGCCTGTTTCGTCGCTCAAGATAAATACCTCCTTTCTCCGCTAGGTGGTGAAAGGAGCGTAGCGAAATTTGCGTGGTTAGACGGAAGAGCGGGCCTGATGGCCCGAGTCTCGCCACGTAAAATAAGGCATTAACTTAACTTAAGTATCGTAAACTTCTCACGACTGTATTCATACCCATTACATCGCGTTTCATACGGTACTTTTTCAACAACTTTTATAAGTTAAACGTTTACATTGAATCGTTTCGTGGCAGTCGACGTGCAGGATTCACTCAAGGCCATCTAGCGGACACCTACCCTAACTGCCGCAGGTGGCTTTGGTTTACCAGTCCGCCTGCGAGAGAGTACAAAAGTTGCGGCAATAATTCTGAGGTTACCATTTTCGCTTTTTCTCGTATTTCTGGATGTGCCAACTCATCCTCTGATTCACTAGACATTTCAAACTAAATAATTGGCCGGCTTTAAAGGAAAAATACACGGGAGCAACATATAACACACAATAACTTGAGTTCAGATCTTAACGTCAGTCAAATGTTCCCTCTACCACTACCACTGTGCTAGTCAAATAGGATCAAAGTGAAATGACGTTCTTCGTGAATCGTTCTTCTTCTTCTTCCACTTCTTTTTCTCCTCCATTTTTCTCTTCTCGTTTTTCTTATTCTCCTCATTATTTTCTCCCCTCCTCCTCCTTTTTCGTGTCCTCATTTTTCTCCTTTACTTTCTTCTTCTTATCCTTCTTATCCTCTTATTCCTTCATCTTCTGCTGCTGCTTCATTTACTTCATCATCTTTGGTGTTCCATCTCATATTACACCGATATTAATTGGGTAATACAATTGCAGAAGTCGGAATTGAGTAACATTTAAACGTGTTGTTTGCCTATTTTGCAATTGAGAAATATCAATTTGCGATTTTCTACCTAATTGTGGTTAACTATTGGCCCTCGCTCTCCCGGGACTTATAATCGAGAAATAAAAAATGTGCAGAATACTTGATACAGAGAGCACAATATTGGACTAAGTAAAAACTCTTATTTTTTTATTTTTCTTCTTCGCTTTCTTCATCTCATTTTCTTGCTCTCTTTTTCTTCTTCTCTTTCTTCGGCTCGTCTCGTTCCCGTCCGTACTCCAGCAGACTTGAACGAGACAGGCGCCGCTGCAACCCGTCAGCGTGTAGCGCATAACCGTCAAGCGGGTTGCCTAACTCAAAGCGATAGGCTGTGGTTTTTCCTCACCTCGTTTGTTCGTTTGCAGGTCTGGGCGGGCACGGCGGGCTGCTGAGCTTCGGCGGCGGGCACGGCGGGCTGGTGGCGGCGCCCAGCATGGCGCTGTCCCTCGGGGGCCTGGGCCAGGGCGGCGGGCTGTCCCTGGGCGGGCACGGCGGCGGGCTGTCCCTGGGCGGCCTGGGCCTGGCTGGGCTCGGCGGGCTCGGCGGCGGCTTCGGAGGCGGCCACGGCGGCGGCTTCGGAGGCGGCCACGGCGGCGGCGCGGGCCAACTGGCCCTCGCCGTGCCCGTGCAGCTCGGCACCGGCTCCAAGCTCGGACCGGTGGGTAGCTCCACACCTGCCCCTGTGTGTGTGTATGTGTGTGTGTGTGAGAGAGAGAGAGAGAGAGAGAGAGGGAGGGAGAGAGTTAACGGTGTAGTTTCCATTTATCCTCATCGGGGGCACGACAAAAATGTTAATTCTCAAAAGTATCATTTTGCACGAGAACGGTTTTACCTTGATCGGAATATCGTAGCCCAAAAGAATAAGCTATACTCTTTATGCCGTTCGTCTTCTGAACAACCTTTACGCAGTGTTCACCATTGAAAATACATCATTTTGTTATACGCGGGATCAGACCTGATATGAACCTGCAATAGCTGGCACTAAGTGCGGCCATGCTATCACCCTATTCCGTTATATACTACGAAGGCGATAGAGGCCCGCCGGCTATGAGTTTTGGTATAGCAAGAACGCACTCCATATAAGAGCCTGAGGACCATGGTCTGGTGATGGAATAGGGGAATCAGGCAGGTACTAGGCACCTCACCAGCAAGAAGAGCCTACAACCAGTGAAGGAAGTGATGTAAGCAACCACGTAAGCATTAATTCATGGGAGTGATCACCAAAGCAGTGGTTCCTTCTAGAACTGATAGATGTTACGAAATAGCACTGGTATGCATTCGTACAAACGATTTTTATAAGCATATTGTTTTCTTCTCATAGCTTAAAAGTTTCGAGATTTTTGAGATTGTCTATTTGCTTAAATAGTTATTGAATAGTGAACTAAATAGTGACTGAACTAAATAGTGAATTAAATAGTGACTTTAGGCGTGCAATTGACAATTTGGCTCGTATTAATACCGTTCTCCTCCAAAATGACAATTTTTTATATTTGTTTCTTATCGCACATATTTTGCATTCAATTGTACGGCAGACTTACTTTGTGTACTAGTTACTTAAAGAACTATATTAGAGGGAGTAAAAACACTTTAGTTTTGGGATAATCAATAACGTATAGTAACGAGGGAGTAAAAACCGTTGTCCTTTGCGAAATATCATTTTTGAAATATTTCTTATATAAATCTTAGGTAGTGTCTTTGGACGTGCAACAGTCAGCCTCTCTCGTATTAAAATAATTCTTCTGCATGATTTATTTTTTATTTTATTTATTTATTCTTAAATAGGTGGTAACCCTTATACAAGAAAATTGATACATAAACGTTTACCATTATAGAAAGAAAAAAGTTATAAAGGATGAGCTATTAAATACAATAACTACAAAACCCAAGAAAGACAGAAAATACCAATAAGCAAGTCATTATTAATACTGGAATATAAAAACAATAACAAAATTTGTTCACACTAAAAGAGCAAGATACAAAATAAGGCGTAAAACTAATAAAATAAAATAATAATAATACCCCAAAACCAGAAAGTCAATATATAATACTAAAATATACAGACAAGAATAACATAATTTGTTCACAGTAAAATTATATAAGTATAATTATATTTTTGAAACGTATTTCTTTTCTCATATATTTAATAATAAAGAGTCTTTGAACGTACAACAATCGACTCTTCTCATATCAAAACTGTTCTCCTTTTAAAGTGTTGATCTTTGCGCTGCATTGACCTGACGCCCTCCGTCCGTGCGTTGCAGGTGACGTTCGGCCTGCACGGAGGCGGCGTGGGGGCGGCGCCCGCCGCCGCCGCGCTACCTATCCAGGCGTACGCCGCCCCGTCTCCGGCCGTCGCCTCCGCCGCGCTCGCCAGCGCCTACCTGGGCGGCGGCGGCGGCAAGTCGCTGGTGGTGCCCGGCGGCTACAGCGGGGTGAGCTCCGCCAGCCTCGGCTCCTACTCCTCGCCCAGCGCCTCCTACTCGGCCCCGTCCTCAGGCTCCTCCTCCTCGTCGGGGTCCTCCTACTCGGCCGGCGGGTCCTACTCGACCGCGCCCAGCGTCTCCTACGCCGCGCCTTCCTCGTCCTCCTACTCGTCGGGCGGCTACTCCGGAGGCCCGTCCTACTCGTCGGGCAGTCTGCACGGAAGCTACTCCAGCCCCAGCTCGTCGTACAGCGCGCCCAGCGGGGACTCCGGGTACTCCTCGGGATCCTCCGGGGCGTCGTCTGGGTACAACACCATCAGCTACAGCAAGCCGTACTCGCGGTGAAGGAGGTGTCTGTTTGGTTGCTGCCGCTGCTGTCATTTGTCGTCGACTCATCACGCTTCATTTCGTACCTTCGCTCACGTCCATTGTCCCATCGTTCGTTTCGTGTAATTACGGATGCCAGTTGCGAGTGGTGTCGATATTCCGTCTCGTATATCGATGCTGTTCCTGTTATCGTTCTAACAGCTTTTTAAGTGCTGATTCTGTAAATTTTGCTTTTTAGATGCAGCTACTGCTCTCATTCTGGTTGTGTACGTGCATTACAATGTGATATATCGGATGTATATCGAAATGTACACAATCAAATCGAATTTCTAATGGCATCCCTGATTATAGTTAGATAGTCACATAACCTAAACAGTATTATGAGAAATATTAATTATTTTTGATAATACTTTTTCTGTGTGAGTAATGTTTTTTTGTATAAAATATATAAATAAAAGAATTTGTTGTTCTTTTTGTTGAATGAAGTTTTTCATTTCCTTCCTGATCTATTATTCCATTTTCCAATTTTCACAAGCACTTTAAGAGAGTGACACTTATTAATTTTTGCTGAACTTTTTACTACGTGTGTGTATTGCATTTATGCAAATTATATATCAAGTAATTTTATATATTTCTTATAGTAAAATACACACACCTAACTGGAAAAAATCATAGTAGGTGAAAACTAATATTGCTGTAAGTGTCCTGACGGTTGCTTTCATCCAAATTAGAAATTCATGCGTCCCTCTCTTACTGAATTCTTCAAGAACAGTTATAAAGTACAAATAATGTAAATAAGTACAAAATAGGAATTTTAATTAGTTTATTTGAGGTACTTCTTTGCGACATTTTTAGCAACCTCGCTAATAACATTACAATTAGTGGAATTACAACACAAATCACAATTTTTATAAATAATTATCGATATATTAGTCTATTTGAATACTTGTTTAAAAATGAATAATTTTAATGTAATCGGATGGGTTGTTGAAACAAAATGTAGGTCTTTACTAATTTTATGTTTATTTCTATCAATAAAATTTTCTAGACATTCAATAAAAATGTAAAGTAAAATAGCTGAAGAAAAATGCTGAAGTAAAATAGGTCCAGATAGGATTTTTTGATCAGATAACAGTTGCTGAGACTGGAGTACCAATATGGCGTCTAGATAGTATAAGTAACAGTCTTCTATTCATTTTCATGTTTCGTAGAGCAGATTCCGTTGCATTTCTTTTAACCACGTGTAGATTGATGGAAACGTTTTCCATGTGTAGACTCAAAAGTTCCTAAAGAGGATGTAGATGTTTCTTCGTTTTCACTGTAGAGTGCTTAAGCGGGCGGGCCAAATGGGCGGGCCATTTGGTGTGCCGTGGCCCAGCGCTTATCTGCGGGTCATCTGAGTGGCCCCCTGCTTATCGAGACAGATCGACGGGAGGGTCGGGCGCGACAGGCTCTAGTCTAGTGAAAAGCAGGCCACCGCGGGCAGTATGGCCTCAATTCTTGCATTTGAGCAGTCTTGTTCGGGTGTTTCACCTACTCCTTTTATTCGTATGTGCGAGTTCGATTGCAGGTGAGTCTATCCCTTCATTTCCTTGGATCCATTTGTAGCGGGTGGGATCGAACCAGATTGATGTGGAAGCCATTATGAGATGCAAAAGATGCTCTTGAACGTACTGAATCAAAGGGTTAATGAATTGTCTTTTCTGATCAGAAATAAGTACACAATAAATTAGAAAAGACAATTTATAGGTCTGTAGGATTTGGGATACTTAAAGCAAGGTTGGAAAAGGCAGTCTGGATTTTTTTTTAATCAGAGGGTTAATTAACTTTTAAAATTACAATTAAAATTATTTTTTTTGTTTATTTCTTCAATATACTATAATAATTTGATCTTTGATTTTTAAAGAGAACATTTTTCATGTTAATATTTATTACATAATAAATATAGCACGTTTCGAAAATTAGTTGTTAAGCCTGACGATGATAAACAAATTTCCGAAACGTTGCGCTATATGTATTATGTAATAAATATTGATATGAAAAATGTTCTGTCTTTAAAAATTAAAGACCAAAAATATTATAGGTTAATTAACTCTCTCTTTTCGACCAAAATAAGTACTGCCATAAATTCTGAAGAGACAATTTATATTTGGACGATTTGGAGCACAGAGCAACGTTTTAATCCTAGAATCACACTATATCACATTCATTAACCCTCACTGCAAGGTTGCAGATAACAACTAAAAAGTCATTGTTCACTTGGGTTTAAAGTTTAAAGTTCTGTTTTATTTATATTCTCTCTATTGGTGCACAAAACTAATTTATCATTGTTACTTACGTTACAATTCAAATTTACCCCTTTCAGACGTTTCCTCTATAATACTGTCTGTATTACTGCAATAACAGTATATGAAATATTTCTATAATACCATAATTACATCATTAGACACTAATTTTGAAAATCTCATTTTCATCTTCATGTCATACAAAAAGATTCCTACTCCAAATAAAATCCGAAATTTTTCAATTCAATAATCAATAGTTCTAAACTAATTATCTTCATTTTTCATTTATGATATACAACTATACGACAGCGTGCACATCAAGACTCACCAAAATATTCATATAATCTGCACGCCAATATTTTGTCACTCAAGCAACCACTCAAATCACAAACAAACTTCATAATACGATGCACCGAACTTATATTTTTATTTATAATTTCGAAACATTTATCTTGAAGTATTTTGGAGTTGCAGCATTTGGGAGATGAATTAGACAATGTTAAACGATTGGTTAAGGAATATTACGGAGGACTGAATCTTCATTTGGTCCATCTGTGTCCATTTTGCTGCTTTTTTTAAGGTGGAGTTCAAAAATTCAGAATACAGGGAGGGATATTTGATATGTCAATACACTTGCTTTGTTTCGAGGTTTATGGATAGAGTATAAGGTTTCAAGGGAGGGAGACGATTAAGTGTTCTCGGGAGAATAAACGTGGTTTGGTGTTTACTTTAGTTTGATATTTAATTAGTACTTCACGAAGACGCTTTTGATCACAGTGGTCATAGATTTCATCACAGAGGATGGCTAGATGGCGAGATCCGGCGCCGACCTACCCGCCGACCCAGCTAGCTGGGTTTTCCCAAACCAGGTATTTCCCACCAGCGCAGCGGGGCACCGTCCCAGCCGGGATAGGCTCTAAGCTCCCGACCGGTCTCCAGGAATATGTGATAGTGTGGTACATGTTAGTGTAAGTGTGTGTGTAAGCGGAGAGGATAGGACAAGGAAGAGGAAGGACAGATCGCGCGCGGTCCGTGACCCATTCGGTAGGGTACTGCTCCGGCATTCGCCTGGTGTTGATCGGAGAAACCATGGAAAATTACCGATCAGAGCAGCCGGCCACTAGAATTCTACTCCAGACAGCGACTGGATCCGACCTAACTACGAAGCTACCATCGAAAATCCTACCACCATCGGGACCTCCTCTCAGAGACACTGCAGTGACATCAATTGATTTCCTGAGCCACTTCATCCGGCATCGTGCTTTACATTCACACTTGTTCGCCCATCGTAGAACGCCGCAGAGAATCGATGACTCTCCACCAACCAAGCCGTCAATAAAACTACTCGGGGGAGGCGTCGGGCTCTGATTTACGGGCGCGCCGGCGGTCCAGCGCGGGCGCCGCAGCGCGTCCGGAGGGAGAGAGGCGGTAGAAAGGCGAGCGACCGCCTCGAGAAGAAACGCCCTCCGCCCCTGCCCCTCCCCCCCGCCCCCGCCCCGCTGCTCTATTTTGACGCGCGCGAGCGCCGACGCAGGCGAGGCTGGGGGCGGACGCGGAGGGCGGAGGCGGAGGCAGAAGGCGGAGGACGGAGGCGGAGGAAAGCAGCGGTCGCGAGCTAACGCAGCTTTCCATTTTATTTGTCAACGGCACTTCTTCTTCTTCTTCTGCTCGCCGGCGACGCCCCTTCTCTCTTCTCTTCGCACGTCGCGTTCCTTTCGGGAGGAGGAAAAAAGAACGATGTGCTCCAGTGCAGGCGACGGAGGAGAACTTTGTCTCTTCTGTTACAGTAATGGACTTAGGGTTCGAGCCCCGATGATGGCAGGGTTTTCCACACTAGCTAGACGGATTCAGCCGCTGTCTGGAGGAGAATTCTAGCGGTCGGCTGCTCTGATCGGTCGCTTTACGTGGTTTATCCCATCAACACCTGGTGAATGCCGGAGTAGTACCCTAACAAACGGGCCATGGATCGCGCGCGAACTTTCCTTCCTCTTCCTTGTCCTATCTTCACCCCTTACCCACACTTACATGTACAATACTAGATGCCGGGAGACCGGTTGGCATGTAAGAGCTTGCTCGATTGGGACGGTCCCCTGTCGGAGGGAGATACCTGGTTTGGGAAAGTCCCCGTTAGCCGACGTAGGTCGGCGCCATATCTCACCATCCAACGGGGAAAAGATCTCCGACACCTTACACGATAAAAAGATTACAGGACTTATCTTAGTAGTTGATCGGTAGTTTTCCGTTGAGTCTCCGATCAATGACAGGCGAATCCCTGAATCAGTAATCAATCAATAAATCGACGGTGTAGAGTCTTGTTTCTGGGGCTACTCTGGCCGGTAGGTCCTATGTTCGAGTCCAGACGGTGGCGTATTTTCTAATCAAGTCAGATAGCCTTGTCAAATTCATCAACTGTGCGAGTAGAATTTTAGCGGCCGGCTGCTCCGGTCGGTAATTTTGCTTCTTTTGTCCGATTAGTATCAGGTGAACCCAGTAGTACCCTAAAAATAGGGCCACGGACCGTGTTCGATTTTTCTTTCACCATGTCTCTCTCCCCTCCCGCGATATACAAACTTACTTTCTTACACTGCACTATCGCATATGACGAGAACTTTGAGCTTGAACCGCCTTGGGCGGGACCCCGCTGGTGTTGAAGGGTGAAATTCCCTCAAGCAGACGTGGAGGTCGGTGCGGGCAATGATTTTCAAAACATAGGGGCTACCTACCACCTCTAACGTGCCCTGCACTCACGGGAATAATGATCAAAGTTTCTGACGCACAAGGGAATTCTAAATGCTCATACACTTGCTAATGTGATTGTGTAATGAGACACTCTGCGCACTATACAAACAATGCAAGTAGTTATTTAACGATCTCTGAATACACGTATTTGCCTCTAGGATGACTCGACAGTGTAACCGGGGTCTGGAGGAGAATTCTAGTGGACGGCTCTTCTGATCGGTAGTTTTCCGTGGTTTCTCCGATCAACACCAGGCGAATGCCGGAGCAGTACCCTAACAAACGGCCACGGACCGCGCGTGATCTGTCCTTCCCCTTCCTTGTCCTATCCTCTCCCCTTACACTAACATGCACTACACTACCATAAATTCCGGGAGACCGGTCGGGAGCTTAGAGTTTGTCCCCGCTGGGGTGGTGCCCCGCTGGTGGAGAGTCCTGGTTAGGGGAAACCCCACCAGTCGACGGTCGGCGCCGGATCTCGCCATCCAGCGGGAAGATCGCCACCCTGGGGGGGGAAACATGCACTACACTAACGGGACTAATGACCACAGTAGCTGACGCGCCGAGAAAAAACGAAAAATCAATCAAAATCAATCTGGACAGTGTACCAGCTTCCCGTGGATTGGTCCCGGGTTAAATTTCGCGATCGCGATCGAGGCAAAATAGATGTAGTTTCCTGTAAAAATCGTCCAAGTTTCTGCAACTGGACGAATCTTTGCGTGTGGATCTTGCTAGTTACGGCGAAGGAAACACGCGTCATGTTTGCCACATGTCGTTCTTACCTCCAAGCATGGGAATTTAACTAAGGCCAGTGCACCCGGTAGCTCGCCGCTATCGACAGAATTGTCAACATACATAAAATTTGTATTCCATTTGTTAATATAAAATTGAGGAAAAAAATTATAAAATATCCTTCCTTTTATTCTATTCGGAGAGCGATCTTTCCTTCGTCAACCTTGACCTTTCCTCTCTCACTACACATAACACACAAGAAGAGTTTCATGCACAGCTTGGAACTTGCCTCTATTGGAGCGTGCCCCGCTGAGGGAGGCATCGAAAGTTTCGGAAGCGGCATGTAGGTCTCTCATTTCAGCGAGGGAAGAATCTCGCCCCCCCCCCGAGATGAAAACATGCACTACATTTACGGGACTAATCACCTTAGTAATTGACGCATCCGCAATCATCAATCGATCGAGAGATCTGAACGTATTGATAAAAAGTTTAAAACTGATTTTTTTAAATACTAATTTTGCGGGGGTATAATTGATTATGCTCTCATACTGAGGCAAAATTAGTTGATATTGATTATAAGGAATCAAGTATGATATCAGTATTAAATTGTGAATATTGTCTTTGACGTGGGAAACGAGAATTCAAACAGATTTGTTTCGTTTCACAGCTGTCACGAATTTTTGTTGAATTTTCCCTCTGATAGTAGTAATGCCATCTGCAATTTTTGTTAATTCGGAAATATTTCAGGATAGACAAAACCTTTCTCTAAAATTTTTTCTGAACAGAGGTTTCGGAATTATAATGCTGTTCACATCACGTTATTAACCAAAGGCCTCATGCCTGAGCTCAGTAGTAGAAAACGTATTGTACAAATTTATCTCCATTCATAAATCTACGTGCAAATTAAGCGCAGGTACGCTCAAGTCATAAAAAGCAAATCACCACTAATTTGAATGACAAAAATACGCCAAGGTAGCACGACGGAGAGTTGCTTCTTTGCGTTTATTTACAGTGGAAAGTTGCAGCATTCTCCGAGTGTCCAGTCGCCTGAAGAACTTAGAAAGCACGACCTCGAACATTCAATTTTTGCAGCAGGGCGAGCAAAGTTCACTTCGCGTGGGAGTCAATGGGGCTCTTTTCTCCTGAAGTCCATGACTTTTTCGTTTTGTCTTCACTCGAAAATGTGCTTGTTCACTGCTTCAGCATCGATAGCTTTGAGTATCTCGGACACTGTAGAGTACGTTCACAAAAGAAGTAAAATGAATTCCAGGGGTGCTAAAATGATGGAACTAACATTTTCTAAAAATATTCCCTTAAATAAAAAAGAATATCTAACGTTTGGACAAAGAAAAAGTAAGAAACTGCGAAAACTCACTTTTTAAATTTTTATAGAATGAAAAATGAATTTTTTAAAGATATAAAACAAGCTCAACTATTCATTAGCAAAATTCACCTCATTATCATTTTTTTAACACTGAATCTTGGACCTTTTTCACAAAGGTCTATGTTGTTAGTTCATCACACATATCTGCGTGTCTGACTCTGGAGTGAATACGCGCGTTCAGTTAAACAACAAATAGTAAAGAAGTTACAAAATGGTGAGAATAAAGAAAATACAATTTCCTGACATTTATTCAGAATCTTAGTCCGCTCAAAAACAAAGATATTTCTCAAAGCTGTGAGATGAAAGAGTTCAAGAAAGTAAAATTAAAAAAATATTAAACAGATGAGGGCATAGTACATTATAATATCACCTACATGTACAGAAATTATGAACAAAATGTTGTGATTAAATTTAGCAAACAGAAATTGTAAACCAACAATTGTGATTAAATTTAGTACGGGTGAAACAAGAATTAAAACTGACCCAAAGAGCTGCAGAATCTCAATTATATGAACATTCGGGAAAACGTAAAATAAAAAATTGTATATTTGGCGTTATTGAGTCGCTAGTCCGACTTCGCCGGTCAGCTACCAGTGTTAAATTCCCATGCTTGCGAGTAAGAGCGACATGAGGCGAACATGACGTATTCTCTTCACCGTAACTAGCAAGATCCTCCTGCTTGAGCTTTTCTTCGTCACACAACTACAGAAACTGGGACATTTTAAAAAAGTCTACAACTATTTTTGCCTCGACCGGGAATATAAAAAAATTATTTATTTAAAAAAAATTAAAAACAGTAATGTATTGAAAAACGAGTTGTTTTTAACGTACTCCCATGACTATGTTGCTAAAATATTCCTATTTCCTTTTGTTCAATAATTTCCGTATAACGAATTTTCGTGAACGAATTTTCGTTAGTCGAAATTTTAAGTCCGGCTCAAACTGAAGAAAGTAATATCGTCCGCCCTTCACGGTTAAGGACTTTTCTCTCATTAAATGCGCTGGACGACGTCGTGACCTTCACCTTTATGAGTAGACAGTACATTCACTACACATAATTTCCGCGTTTCAAAAGAAAGTTACCGGCGAGCTTGAAACAAAATGAGAGAAACACAGCACTAGCGCCCGTAATTAGATGGAAAACAACCAAAATTACAGAGAACAATTTGGTCCATACCTATTGCCCTCTCCAAAGTGACAAACTTCATATATCAAAAGATGTTATAAAATAAGTAGAAAGAATGGAATATCTCCTCCACCACAAAATCTTGGAGAGAAGAGAATTGGCGAGAAACAAAATAAACCTTGTAAATATATTAACAATTATTAACCCTAATATTATAATTCACAAGGCGTTTCTATCGTGTTGGAGGACGCAAATTAATGTCAGATTCGCCAGGCAGTGTAAAGTAACAAATTTAATCTCTGTTCTAAACTCTGGAAAACAATTGCTTCCAGCTGTAAGCACGAAAAGAGATCTCAGCTTGTCCGAGCGGACTAAGGAGCCATATTTAGGCCCCTGTACTCGGGAGGAAACGTGGGTTCGAACCCCTTACCTGGAATCCCTTTTGTATGTTCACAGTATTGGAAAGGCATATTCCTAGAGATTGTAAGAACTTAATCGAACGTCAGGTTGGCCGAGCGGTCTAAGCTGCCAGATTTAAGCTCTGGTTCTCCAAAGGAAGCGTGGGTTCGAACCCCACACCTGACAACGCTTTTGTATGTGTACAGTATTGGAAGGGCTTTATCCAAGGATTGTAGGGCCTTAAACGAGCGTCAGGTTGGCCGAGCGGTCTAAGGCGCCAGATTTAAGCTCTGGTTCCCGAAGGGGAGCGTGGGTTCGAACCCCACACCTGACATCCATTTTGCAGTGGAGGGTATCGGAAGAGTATTGTCCTAGCATTGAGGAGCGGAAAGGGAATGTCAGGTTGGCCGAGCGGTCTAAGGCGCCAGATTTAAGCTCTGGTTCCCGAAGGGGAGCGTGGGTTTAACCCCACACCTGACATCCATTTTGCAGTGGAGGGTATTGGAAGAGTATTATCCTAGCATTGAGGAGCGGAAAGGGAATGTCAGGTTGGCCGAGCGGTCTAAGGCACCAGATTTAAGCTCTGGTTCCCGAAGGGGAGCGTGGGTTCGAACCCCACACCTGACATCCATTTTGCAGTGGAGGGTATTGGAAGAGTATTATCCTAGCATTGAGGAGCGGAAAGGGAATGTCAGGTTGGCCGAGCGGTCTAAGGCGCCAGATTTAAGCTCTGGTTCCCGAAGGGAGCGTGGGTTCGAACCCCACACCTGACATCCATTTTGCAGTGGAGGGTATTGGAAGAGTATTATCCTAGCATTGAGGAGCGGAAAGGGAATGTCAGGTTGGCCGAGCGGTCTAAGGCACCAGATTTAAGCTCTGGTTCCCGAAGGGGAGCGTGGTTTCGAACCCCACACCTGACATCCATTTTGCAGTGGAGGGTATTGGAAGAGTATTATCCTAGCATTGAGGAGCGGAAAGGGAATGTCAGGTTGGCCGAGCGGTCTAAGGCGCCAGATTTAAGCTCTGGTTCCCGAGAGGGAGCGTGGGTTCGAACCCCACACCTGGACATCCATTTTGCAGTGGAGGGTATTGGAAGAGTATTATCCTAGCATTGAGGAGCGGAAAGGGAATGTCAGGCTGGCCGAGCGGCTCCATAACAATTTAAGCTCTGGTTCCCTGAAGGGAGCGTGGGTTCGAACCCCACACCCTGGACATCCATTTTGCAGAGGGTATTGGAAGAGTATTATCCTAGCATTGAGGAGCGGAAAGGGAATGTCAGGTTGGCCGAGCGGTCTAAGGCACCAGATTTAAGCTCTGGTTCCCGAAGGGGAGCGTGGGTTCGAACCCCACACCTGACATCCATTTTGCAGTGGAGGGTATTGGAAGAGTATTATCCTAGCATTGAGGAGCGGAAAGGGAATGTCAGGTTGGCCGAGCGGTCTAAGGCGCCAGATTTAAGCTCTGGTTCCCGAAGGGGAGCGTGGGTTCGAACCCCACACCTGACATCCATTTTGCAGTGGAGGGTATTGGAAGAGTATTATCCTAGCATTGAGGAGCGGAAAGGGAACGTCAGGTTGGCCGAGCGGTCTAAGCCGCCAGATTTAAGCTCTGGTTCCCGAAGGGGAGCGTGGGTTTAACCCCACACCTGACATCCATTTTGCAGTGGAGGGTATTGGAAGAGTATTATCCTAGCATTGAGGAGCGGAAAGGGAATGTCAGGTTGGCCGAGCGGCCTAAGGCGCCAGATTTAAGCTCTGGTTCCCGAAGGGGAGCGTGGGTTCGAACCCCACACCTGACATCCATTTTGCAGTGGAGGGTATTGGAAGAGTATTATCCTAGCATTGAGGAGCGGAAAGGGAATGTCAGGTTGGCCGAGCGGTCTAAGGCACCAGATTTAAGCTCTGGTTCCCGAATGGGAGCGTGGGTTCGAACCCCACACCTGACAACGCTGAACACGCATGTTCACAATATGTCCTCCCACAATGTTCACAATAACCGATGATGAGAGTTCATTCATAGATCACTACATAATAGGCTTTATATTATGAAGTAAAGGGTTGCATTCTTATTTACCTAAAATTATAATACAAACTAATTTGGGTGAGTAAATCCTCTTCGGACACCTCTAAAACCAATATATTTCAGAAACTTTGATGATAAATTCAATTATGGATATATATTTTTAATTCTGTGTCTATAAGGGGGAGTTTTCCGGAGTTTGGAGTTGACTGAGTGTTGAATTTGAGGTACGGTGTGATGGAATTGGGTGGAATGATACGTTATATGGCGTTCTACGGAGTCAGTTTGTAATAATTTGTGGAACTGTAAGTTTGTAACTAACCAAGAAGCATTTGTGATTGTTCTAAGAAAATGGTTCTGGACTCTTTAAAGCTTGTAAAGGTTGGCTTTTGCTGCCAAGATCGAAACTGGAGAGGCGTAAAGAGGCGTGTTCAACCGTTGGTTATGGCTGTTGCGAATGGGAGGTGTGAAGATCGATTAAGGATGGGTTTTAGTTCATGTAACTTATATTTTACTTCTTGTAATTTACTACTGGGAGTGGTTGCTCAGTGCATCAACTGATGTCACTGCAGCGCCTCTGACCGGGAGCTCCTAGGTTCGAGTCCTGACGGCGGCAGGATTTTCGACTCCCCCCTTTTCAGCTTCAGATTGACGCCCCCCTTTTCAGCTTCTTCGAATTCAGTCGCTGTCTGAAGAAGAATTCTAGCGGCCAGTTTGCTCTGATCGGTAGTTTTCCGTGGTTTCTCCGATCAACACCAGGCGAATGTCTGAGCAGTACGCTAACAAACGGGCCACAGACCACTCGCGATATTTCCTTCCTCTTCCTTGTCATATCCTCTCCCCTTACACACACACACTAACATGCACTACACTACCACGTATTCCGGGAGACCGGTCGGGAGCTTAGAGCATGTCCCGGCTGCGGCGGTGCCTCGTTGGTGGGAGAGTTAGGGGGAAACGCTACTAGCCGACGGTAGGTGGATGCCGGATCTCGCCATCAATCGGGGGAAGATTACAGCCATCTCCCGAGAAAAGCATGCACTACACTAACGGGTATAATGACCGCAGTAGTTGATGCGCCCAGAAACACGAAAAAATCAATCAATTCTTGTATCTTACAACTGACGTGTTGGTTCCAGTTGAGTTTAGTATCATGCCACCACGCGTACTCGAATAACCTCCTCGTGCGTGTGCCTCGGGTTAATTCGGTTCATTTTTCCTCGTCACGGAGGCGCAGTGGCGGACTGCGGGCGTCTCGCAGGGCTCTCACTTTCGCCGCGCCCCCTCCCCTCCCCCTCCCCCCGGGCGCTGCGCTCTGCGTGATGGACCGCGACGGCGGCGATCTCTATCTGGGGCGCGGCCACCGCCTCCGCCGCCGCCGCCAACATCGTAGCGACTGTCATCAGGAGAGGCTAGACGGTCGCAAGACCTAGGAGGCTCTAGGTGGAGCGGAGACGTCCACCTGGTCCTGAGTCTCTCGAAGGCACACACGTCATTAGCTTCAAGGAGGTGTTGGTTCGCCACCGACCTTTGAGCAGGGTTGGGTGCGGGATTCGTCCAATCCCATATACGAAAATCCGCCGGTGAGCATCAGCTTCCCTTGTCATCTTGGCTAGGTTCCGGCAGCACTCCTGTTGTTAGTTCAAGGTGGAGGCAGTGAGAAGGTGGTTCGAAACCGACCTTTGGGCAGGATTGGATGTGAGATTGGTCCCAATTCCACGTATGAAAGTCCGACGGGGAGAACGAATCTCCCTGCCTAGATTCCGGCGTTACTCACGTCGTTAGCTTGAAGGTGTGGGCAGTGAGAAGGCGGTTCGCCTCCGACCTTTGGGCAGGTCGGGTGCGGGATTCGTCCCAATCCCACATACAAAAGTCTGACGGTGAGCATGAATTCCCCTTGTCATATTGCCCAGGTTCCGCCGGCACTCATGTTGTTAGCTTCAAGGTGGGGGTAGTGAGGAGTGGGGTTGGGTACCCGAGCATTCCGTTCCTTAGTTCCGACGGCCCCCAGTTGGGCACTTGGCTTCGTCGTGGAAGAGGTGAGAGGAAGGCCGTGCATGGGTATATACTATCATGTCCTGGCTCCGTTGCAACCATCCTCTCCCACCTCCTGCGTCTTATTTATTTACATATTTATTTGCGTATAGCACTCCTCTAAAAAATTGTCATAACCCAAAATAGTAAATGCCAAATACATACATACATCGTCAAAAATAGTAGAAACATGTATTCTACGTATGGGAGAGAAGTACAACCTGTGCATGTTTTTCTGAGCCACGCTCCCTCCCCGGCACTTTTATCATCTTATATATAAGTTTGACATATATGAGACACTAAATCATTCTAGAGGCACTATATCAAACTAAATCAATTGTCACATACGTTTCTTTATTAACGCTAAAAAGATCATTTTCTTAAAATTTGAAGTATTATTTTTATTTAACAGACAGTTTACAATAAATATATAAAAGAGCCAAAAACTTCATTCACTTCCAATGAAATCAAATTAAAAAATAAAGGATTTACTTAAATATCTCCACTAGCTATTTTAATGGTATAACAAGTGACCGATGGTTCCAGACAATCGCGTTTTCGACGTTGCTAAACATTGTACCAATCATCTTCATGCTTGATCGCCCTAGTCTTTCCAACCTCCAAATGCCACCGACACCACAACTGCCAACCCACCGCAAGAACATCATCAATGCCCATGTAAACGTTCATTATTATCGCCCCCGTCACCGTGTCTGCCTTAACCGCTCGACTTAAACCCGTGGAGAAAGACTAATGCTTAAAATTATTGTTCGTTATTTTCTATTATCAAGGAAAGCTATTTTGGCCCTTTATGAGACGAACAGCCTCTTGAAAGAAATATTGTAGTTAATAATGCATTTATTAATGTTTCTACAGACCGACGTTTCAAGGCTCAATTTACCTCATCATCAGGTCAGAAACAACACACGTTTTAAGTACTATACATTCTCTATAAAACACATGGGAGGGTACCCAACACAAAAAAGATCTGAACCTCGCATTGTCACCCCATTATTCTAACTTCAAAACAATTTTTCTCCAAAGGTTATAAGAAAACAAAAGACATATCCACCATTACGAAGACTGTAATACCTAAATTCAATAAATATATAATTCGATGAGTTTCATATTCATTTTTTCAGTAAAGGCATATTTAACTGCAATAGTTCTTTCAAGAAACTTTTCGTCTCAAGAATGGCCAAAATAGTTTTCGTTGACAGTAGAAAGACGAATGCTTTTCCTCCGTGCTAAAAATCGGTTGCGGTAGCTCTTAATATCAAATGATGTCCGTGCAGAGTCTCTTAACGCGAGACTCTTGAGTTCGAAACCCGACCGTGCCGGAATAACAACACTAAACAGCTACTCCAATTCATCCGCCGCCTGGAAGAGAATTCAAATAGCCGCCTGTATATTTTTTGTTTGTTTTTTCGTGTTTTTTCCGTTTAATACAATAATGCTGCTGAAGACAATTCAGTCGCTGTGTGAAGGAGAAATCTAGCGGCCGGCTGCTCTGATCGGTAGTTTCTGATTGATAGTTTCCAGGGATTTCTCCAATCAAACCCATCTTCGATCAACACCAGACGAATGCCGAAGCAGTTTCCTAACAAACGGGCAACGGACCTCGCGCGATCGTTTCTTCCCCGTTCTATCCTCACCCCTTACACACACACACTTATCAAACATGCACAACACTGCCACACATGCCGGGAGACCGGTCGGGGACTTAGAACTTGTCCCGGCTGGGGCAAAGCTCCGCTGGTGGGAGATACCTGGTTGCGGAAAACCAGATAGATCTGCGCCAGATCTCACCATCACGTGGGGGAAGATATCCGGCATCTACCGATGAAAAACACGCACTACACTTACAGGACTAATGACCACAGTAGTTGACGCGCCCGGAATCATCAATCTATTAACAATGCAATCAAAACCAGGAGAAAAATACCTTAACAAACAGTACACGAACCACGAGAAGTCTTTCATGCCTCAACGTTGCCATTTTCTCTTACATAACACAAGTACGTACACATACACGTCATAAAACCTACAAAACCACGCACATCGCAAGAACATTCAGGAGGTTTCGGATGGGGAGTTATCCTGCTGCGGGGGGGGGATACTTCGAGTGGGTATCTCACGAAGCCAATGTGTAGTTTGATGACGGATTCCCCGTTCCGCTGAATGAAGCTAACCGACGCCACTCCTGAGTTAATATACACCTCACTAACGGAACCCGTACCTCAGTATATGACACTGCACCATATCATCTAAACAATTAATATCCCACGAGCCAACGGGAAAGTCGACGGTTGATCTCGCCATTCAGCAGAGAAAGATTACCGACACCTCCCACGTAAAAATCATACACTACACGTACGGGATCAACTAACATTCCAGTTGAAACATCCGTAAACATGAATCAATCAATCCATATCATACAGTAACACATTTTCTCTCATCAACCACACCACAACCAAGTCCAACACAATAACCGCCTTCTCCCCCTCCGCGAAATCCCCCGCCTCCCGCCACCACCCCACCCCCCACCACGGCCGGACAGCGCTCCTTTCTCCTGGGGCAGCGCCCCTTGGCGGTCGCCGCTCGCTCCACATGACGCAGCGCACCACTCCGGGTCAACGACCTCACCGCGCCGCTCCCAGCAAAGAACGCCTACAATGCGCAATCAAAGGCTGCGAAATGGGACGGCCAATTATTCCAATAATTCGTTCGTTATAACAAAATTCATTTTCCGATACACTAACACCGATTAGTCAATTGATTGATTGATTGATTTTTTCGTGTTTCAGGGGCGCGTCAACTACTGTGGTCATTAGTCCCGTTAGTGTAGGGCATGTTTTTTTCGGGAGATGGCGGTGATCTTCCCCCGCTGGATGGCGAGATCCGGCGCAAACCTACCGTCGGCTAGTGGGGTTTCCCCCTAACCAAGACTCTCCCACCAGCGGGGCACCGCCCCAGCCGGGACAAGCTCTAACACCCGACCGCTCACCCGGAATATGCGGTTATGTAGTGCATGTTAGTGTCAGTGTGTGTTTAAGGGGAGAGGATAGGACAAGAAAGAGGAAGGACAGATCGCGCGCGGTTCGTGGCCCGTTTGGTAAGGTACTGCTCCGGCATTCGCCTGGTGTTGAAGGGAGAAACCACGGAAAACTACCGATCAGAGCACCCGGCCGCTAGAATTGTCCTCCAGACAGCGACTCAATTCGACCTAGCTGAAGAGCTAGTGTCGAAAATCCTAGTGCCGTGGGGAGTGGGAACCTAGGACCTCCCGATCAGACGCGCTGCAGTGACATCAGTTGATGCACTCAGTTACCGCTCCCGGTCCGATTTGGTCAATGTACGTCTAACAAATTAATCATCTATCATCCCGAACGGAAGGGATCACGCTGGCGAAATTTGACGCGGTTTCTGGTGGAGTGTCGTAGACGACCACCAAGGCCCTGAGTGCCGCGCCGCCGCTCAAGTCGTTAGCTTGAAGGTGCAAGCAGTGAGAAAACAAAGCTAAACTACTGCTAGACGGCTTCACCCGGCTATTGATCAGGAATAAGGCGCGTCGACCTTTGGGCACGATTGGGTGAAGGATGATTTCGGAGTACTATGGATACATCTTTTAAGCCCGGTTGGAAATCAAGACACAACCCCACAGGTTCCTCGACTTCGATGGCCGATGCAAGTCCGTTTTAGAGACCAATTACTACTCCCGTCCCGCAGCCCCACAAAAGGCTTCTTTAAGACATCCACTCCTCCGAATGCGACGGAGAACGCAGGGGCACGCAACTTCGAAGGCGCATCGGTGGTTCAGTGGTAGAAGGCTCGCCTGCCACGCGGGACGCCCGGGTTCGATTCCCGGCCGATGCAAGTTCGTTTTAGAGACCAATTATTACTCCCGTCCCGCAGCCGCACAAAAGGCTTCTTTAAGACATCCACTCCTCCAAAGGCGACGGAGAATACAGGGTCAGGCGTCTACGATGGCGCATCGGTGGTTCAGTGGTAGAATGCTCGCCTGCCACGCGGTCGGCCCGGGTTCGATTCCCGGCCGATGCAAGTTCTTTTTAGAGACGAATTATTACTCCCGTCCCGCAGCCGCACAAAAGGCTTCTTTAAGACATCCACTCCTCCGAATGCGACGGAGAATACAGGGGCAGGCGTCTGGGGAGGCGCATCGGTGGTTCAGTGGTAGAATGCTCGCCTGCCACGCGGGCGGCCCGGGTTCGATTCCCGGCCGATGCAATTTCCTTTTAGAGACCAATTATTACTCCCGTCCCGCAGCCGCACAAAAAAGCTTTTTTAAGACATCCACTCCTCCGAATGCGACGGCGAATACAGGGGCAGGCGTCTGGAGAGGCGCATCGGTGGTTCAGTGGTAGAATGCTCGCCTGCCACGCGGGCGGCCCGGGTTCGATTCCCGGCCGATGCAATTTCCTTTTAGAGACCAATTATTACTCCCATCCCGCAGCCGCACAAAAGGCTTCTTTAAGACATCCACTCCTCCGAATGCGACGGAGAATACAGGGGCAGGCGTCTGGGGAGGCGCATCGGTGGTTCAGTGGTAGAATCCTCGCCTGCCACGCAGGCGGCCCGGGTTCGATTCCCGGCCGATGCAATTTCGTTTTAGAGAGTAATTATTACTCCCGTCCCGCAGCCGCACAAAAGGCTTCTTTAAGACATCCACTCCTCCGAATGCGACGGAGAATACAGGGGCAGGCGTCTGGGGAGGCGCATCGGTGGTTCAGTGGTAGAATGCTCGCCTGCCACGCGGGCGGCCCGGTTCGATTCCCGGCCGATGCAAGTTAGTTTTAGAGACCAATTATTACTCCCGTCCCGCAGCCGCACAAAAGGCTTCTTTAAGACATCCACTCCTCCGAATGCGACGGAGAATACAGGGGCAGGCGTCTGGGGAGGCGCATCGGTGGTTCAGTGGTAGAATGCTCGCCTGCCACGCGGGCGGCCCGGGTTCGATTCCCGGCCGATGCAAGTTCGTTTTAGAGACCAATTATTACTCCCGTCCCGCAGCCGCACAAAAGGCTTCTTTAAGACATCCACTCCTCCGAATGCGACGGAAAATACAGGGGCAGGCGACTCCGAAGGCGCATCGGTGGTTCAGTGGTAGAATGCTCGCCTGCCCGGGTTCGATTCCCGGCCGATGCAAGTTCGTTTTAGAGACCAATTATTACTCCCGTTCCGCAGCCGCACAAAAGGCTTCTTTAAGACATCCACTCCTCCGAATGCGACGGAGAATACAGGGGCAGGCGTCTGCGGAGGCGCATCGGTGGTTCAGTGGTAGAATGCTCGCTTGCAACGCGGGCGGCCCGGGTTCGATTCCGGGCCGATGCAATTTCGTTTTAGAGAGTAATTATTACTCCCGTCCCGCAGCCGCACAAAAGGCTTCTTTAAGACATCCACTCCTCCGAATGCGACGGAGAATACAGGGGCAGGCGTCTGGGGAGGCGCATCGGTGGTTCAGTGGTAGAATGCTCGCCTGCCACGCGGGCGGCCCGGGTTCGATTCCCGGCCAATGCAATTTCGTTTTAGAGACCAATTATTACTCCCGTCTTGCAGCCGCACAAAAGGCTTCTTTAAGACATCCACTCCTCCGAATGCGACGGAGAATACAGGGGCAGGCGTCTGGGGAGGCGCATCGGTGGTTCAGTGGTAGAATGCTCGCCTGCCACGCGGGCGGCCCGGGTTCGATTCCCGGCCGATGCAAGTTCGTTTTAGAGACCAATTATTACTCCCGTCCCGCAGCCGCACAAAAAAGCTTCTTTAAGACATCCACTCCTCCGAATGCGACGGAGAATGCAGGGGCAGGCGACTCCGAAAGCGCATCGGTGGTTCAGTGGTAGAATGCTCGCCTGCCACGCGGGCGGCCCGGGTTCGATTCCCGGCCGATGCAAGTTCGTTTTAGAGACCAAATATTACTCCCGTCCCGCAGCCGCACAAAAAAGCTTTTTTAAGACATCCACTCCTCCCAATGCGACGGAGAATGCAGGGGCAGGCGACTCCGAAGGCGCATCGGTGGTTCAGTGGTAGAATGCTCGCCTGCCACGCGGGCGGCCCGGGTTCGATTCCCGGCCGTTGCAAGTTCGTTTTAGAGACCAATTATTACTCCCGTCCCGCAGCCGCACAAAAAAGCTTCTTTAAGACATCCACTCCTCCGAATGCGACGGAGAATGCAGGGGCAGGCGACTCCGAAGGCGCATCGGTGGTTCAGTGGTAGAATGCTCGCCTGCCACGCGGGCGGCCCGGGTTCGATTCCCGGCCGATGCAAGTTCGTTTTAGAGACCAATTATTACTCCCGTCCCGCAGCCGCACAAAAAAGCTTTTTAAGACATCCACTCCGAATGCGACGGAGAATGCAGGGCAGGCGACTCGAAGGCGCATCGGTGGTTCGCGGTAGAATGCTCGCTCACGCGGGCGGTCCGTCTGATTCCCGGCCGTTGCAAGTTCGTTTTAGAGACCAATTATTACCCCGTCCTGCAGCCGCACAAAAAAGCTTTTTAAGACATCCATCTGAATGCGACGGATGGTTCAGGCAGGCGACCTGAAGGCGCATCGGTGGTTCAGTGCGGTAGAATGCTCGCCTGCCACGCGGGCGGCCCGGGTTCGATTCCCGGCCGATGCAAGTTCGTTTTAGAGACCAATTATTACTCCCGTCCCGCAGCCGCACAAAAAAGCTTCTTTAAGACATCCACTCCTCCGAATGCGACGGAGAATTCAGGGGCAGGCGACTCCGAAGGCGCATCGGTGGTTCAGTGGTAGAATGCTCGCCTGCCACGCGGGCGGCCCGGGTTCGATTCCCGGCCGATGCAAGTTCGTTTTAGAGACCAATTATTACTCCCGTCCCGCAGCCGCACAAAAAAGCTTTTTTAAGACATCCACTCCTCCGAATGCGACGGAGAATGCAGGGGCAGGCGACTCCGAAGGCGCATCGGTGGTTCAGTGGTAGAATGCTCGCCTGCCACGCGGGCGGCCCGGGTTCGATTCCCGGCCGTTGCAAGTTCGTTTTAGAGACCAATTATTACTCCCGTCCCGCAGCCGCACAAAAAAGCTTCCTTAAGACATCCACTCCTCCGAATGCGACGGAGAATGCAGGGGCAGGCGACTCCGAAGGCGCATCGGTGGTTCAGTGGTAGAATGCTCGCCTGCCACGCGGGCGGCCCGGGTTCGATTCCCGGCCGATGCAAGTTCGTTTTAGAGACCAATTATTACTCCCGTCCCGCAGCCGCACAAAAAAGCTTTTTTAAGACATCCACTCCTCCGAATGCGACGGAGAATGCAGGGGCAGGCGACTCCGAAGGCGCATCGGTGGTTCAGTGGTAGAATGCTCGCCTGCCACGCGGGCGGCCCGGGTTCGATTCCCGGCCGATGCACTTTAGTTTTAGAGACCAATTATTACTCCCGTCCCGCAGCCGCACAAAAGGCTTCTTTAAGACATCCACTCCTCCGAATGCGACGGAGAATGCAGGGGCAGGCGTTTCCGAAGGCGCATCGGTGGTTCAGTGGTAGAATGCTCGCCTGCCACGCGGGCGGCCCGGGTTCGATTCCCGGCCGATGCAATTTTGTTTTAGAGACCAATTATTACTCCCGTCCTGGTGCCACACAAAAGAGCTTCTTTAAGACATCCGCTCCTCCGAATGCGACGGAGAAGACAGGGACAGGTAGCTGTGGTGGCGCAGTGGTGGTTAAGAGGTAGAATTCTCCCTTTCCTTGCCGCCGTTCAGTGATCGTTTTCTGCGAGTGTCTATGTTTGTTTACATATTGATGGTTTATATTCACATGTTTGGAAATGATCGTTTTGATAATGAGAAACTCGCCTTTAATTTAGTGATAGAATTCTGCCATACCATGCGGGCTGCCTGGGTTAAATCCCTGCTGATATGCTATTGTTTTACGTATCGAAAATGTTTTACTTTATTTTGAACAGAATGGTGTTGCTTCCCTTTGATCAAGAATATTGCGATCGACACCCCGGTGAATAGTGCTAGTGTGTGCGGAATGGAATTGGGGATCATAACCTCAATCTTTAAACGACCAATGAGTGTGTGCTGGGTTGGTTCTCTCTTTTTACGTGAGTATCATAGATTATCTTTGATTCTGTGCAACAATTGTTTTAAATTTTTTTTATCCAAAACGCTTTATTTCCGAATTTTTTGATTTGTCATTTTTTCGTTTTGCTACGCGTGTTGAAGTTTTTTGATAACGCTTTGCACTTTTCCTTATATTATTTGTATACTAAACATTTGTGAGCCATTACAGAGCATAATTTCCAATTGCATTTTGAACTACGAAAGCAATGTTCCTATTTTATTCGCGCCACGGAGAGAAATGACATTTTGCTCACCACTCTTTCTTTGCTTTAGTTCATTGATTTCGCGACGTCGAAATCTACTCAGTATGATAAGGATTAAATCATTTGTTGTTCTTTACTTGCAAATGTATTTTGTTTTGTTTGATATTTTCCTAGTTTATTAATGTCGGAATAATGGAATTATAGCAAGTGGGTTGTATTACATGCAATGTTTTTGTTTTGATACTTGTCTTTGCTGTTGTGAATCTTTGGAAAATGTCTAGTGCATTCTGTAATGATCAAAATGACCGAAGAGTCGTTTAGAATTTCACGTGGTCCGTGGTTTGTTTTCAAGGACTGCTTATTGATATGTTTAACTGCGTATCTCTAATTTTTGTTAAATATTTTGTTTTCATGTTTAGTATGTCTTATCTAGTTTTTATATTTTTGATATTTGGTGATTTTAATGCGTTGTTCTTCTTGGAAGAAATTAATACTTTATTTGACAGTTATATGTCTAAAAAGTGAGTAGAAAACAATTTTTTGGGAAAGAATCATAATCAGATAGATTTTTAATTAGTAGATGTATTTATTGGGATTTCTTTGTTGTTGGCATTATGTAATTGTGTGTATTGAACGCACAGTAAAACATTATGCCTAATATATACATAAGGTAAATATATTACCTTATGTTATACATGAATCAAATTTGGCAAAAAACTTATATGCATAGTATGAAAAATGTGGTATGTATATAAGCCAATGTAATATTGTGTGAGTTTGTTTGCTGAGGATAATGCCAGTATAGAATTTTCCCTTTAAAGAAACTAAATTAAATAGTTTTTTTTTATATTTATGTTTCATTTCTGAAGAAGTTTGAAATATATACCTTCCGATACAATCCGCTTCTTTGCATATTTTCCCTATTTTCAGTGCATTCCAGTAGTCTTCAATAACGTGACTATAAATATACTTTTGGTGAAAAGATTTTTGAGAATTTGATAAAATCTTAAAAATGTAACAAATCTTGAATTAATAGATATATTCAGTAGTTGTCTAGTAGACATTTAAATACATATTTAATTAAACTAAAAACTTATTTTTTAAGGTTTGAGAGTAGATCAAATTTTTAAAGAATGAGTCAGTAAATGAAATTTCATATTTATATAATTAAATTTATAAGGATATAATTTAGGATAATAAAAAAATAGATATTAATAATAATAAATAGGATAATAATAAATATAATAGGATATAATAAAGCATATTTAAACGAGTATTTAACTTCTTTGTCAAGAAGATCAGAAGCACAATTTTTGTCATTTGTCTTTTTGTCTGACCGTGTTCTCTGAGGTGCGGTTTCCAATTCTTTATTATAGCTCCTTCTTGCACCCTTCACACTTTTGTGACGAGTGGATTGATTTTACCTTTCTGAAAGTGCATTAGAATTGAATTAAGCAGTGATCAAGCAGTGGTGTATCTTAAGGATGCTGGCCTGTGGATCGTTTTCTTCAGGTGGGATTGATTGATATCTCCGGGTCAATTGCTATGGTCAAGAGACCTGTAAACGTTGTAAATGTTTTATCCCTTGAGGTCGCAATATTGTTCCCCGCTAGAACGTGATATCCGGCGGGCACCTGCACGTCGGTTTTCCATCCTAGGTATCTTCTCCAGCGTAGCACCGGCCCAGCCGTGTCTCCAAGCTCTCGACATGTGGTGTACTGTAGTGCAGAATAATGAAGGAGCGTATGAGTAAGTGGAAAAGGTAGTCAACGAAGAGGAAGGAAAGGTCGCGCGCGGTCCGTGGCCCGTTTGTCAGGGAACTGCTCCGGCATTCGCCTTTTGTTGATCGGAGAAACCACGGAAAACTTCCGATCAGAGTAGTTGACCCCTAGAATTCTCCTCCATGCAGCTGCTGAGTTCGCCCAAGCTATGTAGCGAGTCGATACTTCCGCCACCATCGTCACTGAACTTTATGGCCTCCCATTTAGGGTGTCTCTGTAGTGCTTTTGACCTGGAGGTCCTAGGATTCGAGTCCCGATAGTAGCGGGATTTTCGTCACATAGATAGGTCGAATAGATAGGAAGACACATAGATAGGTCGAATAGATAGGTCGAATAGATACATAGATAGGTCGAATTTGGCCGCTGTCAGAAGCAAAAGAGCAGGAGGTAGAAGTCGTATCTCTTATTAGACAATTTGAAAACATGGTACATTTGTGCAGCTGCAGAATTGTTTAGGGTAGCAAAATTAAGACCGTGCGTTTCCATGATGACAGCCAATCTTCTAAGAGGAGATGGTTCATGAAGAAGAAAAAAGTTTAAGTTTAGGTTTAAACAATTGAGATAGAACAAAATTATAAAACCCATTGCATGTTGCATTAAAATGTGAACGGACTTGAAAGTTCAGACGACGAACACTAGAGAGCACTGGTAGCGTAAATGTTTCGCTATCTGGCGAAAGTGCCTACTCCGTATTGCGTCTTCGGGAGCAGAGAGAGAGAGAGAGAGAGAAAGCTGTGCTGCGCTGAAATATTGTCGTTCTCGTGGCGCAATCTGTACGCGATTGAATCAAACGAAAGGTCGTATCCTTCATCCTTCTTTCCGATAGGGAGAGTCAGATTGCCTTGCAATAATGAATTTTTTTTGCACAGCATGTCGTAAAGTGATATGGCAACATAAACTGCAACGTGTGAAGTAGAAAGAAACATTTTACACGTTTCATACAAAAGACTGATGAATGAAACTAGTTCCGAACTATGACGTCAGAGATTGCTGACAAGACTATATTTCCGTAATGCCCTCTTTATTCGCACTTGCGCGATTAGATCTGCACACCATTTTGCGTCAAGAGAATATAGAGCGTGGATCTACGAATATATGGAGGTGCCGTTACCGACCTCTTCCGTGTTCGGCAAGTGAAGCCAGTCCGCCATATTGGTGGGTCCAAAAAACCTCTGTCAAACCAATATCTTCTGTTACTACAGGCCTAACAATACCTCGTTAGTTGCGTCATTAGGATGGGCAAGGAATGCAACTGGTATTCACTTCCTGCAAAACACATTATTTATCTGTAGGAGACTGAAAAATAATGCTAATTATCACTTACATACTCTTATACATCTCTTCAATAAATAAGTATTCCTCCACAATTTACTTCTCTTAGGTGTGGTGGAAAAGCTGGAAAATTTGGTGGAACTACGAATTCTCGCAAACATACACACCAAAAAAGGTTCTAACGAAATCGTGTTCTTGGAAATGAGCTGAACAAAACCTGCTGTAATTGCTAGATTCGTACAGCTCTAACCCACATGCTCTCCGCTTTGGATCTGCAGAAATTCTTTCACAAAAAATTCACGAAAATTCACGAACAACTTACAAAGTTACTAAATGTTCCAAATTACATGGAGTAGCTATTTACTCGGGGGAAATTATTTTCCGTTTTCCCGAACAGTTTGTACAGCCGTTAGCCACACAAGTAACCGTAACGAGCTGTTACAAAAAGCTGGCTATTCTGAAGAAGACTTTTAAATATTAAAAACGATGCCAAACAACACAACTGAACGAGATCTCTGCTACAAGACACAGAGCACTCACACGCAGTTTGTCTATGCTACAAGTTTCCTGGACTCGCCAATATGGCGGAAGTGGCTTCAAGTTTATGACGTCATGCCATCTCCATATATATATATATATATATATATATATATATATATATATATATATATATATATAGCTCCATGATATAGATTTAACAGCACTCTACCTTCTCCTCTCAACAGTGGATCAATTCGATCTAGCCGTGTATATAAGGTCGAAAATCCACCACCATTGCTATTCGAACTCATGGTGTAAGGAGAAGGGAGAATTACTCCTGTTAACGGATTTTTGCTCGTTCTGAGCATCACCCGTTTGAGTCACAAACCACGTGACCACAGCACAGGCACTTCGTTTGAATGCCCAGACAAGACGCTAGTCGCCGTTTTGCATGGAGAGCGAGAAATGTTGAGAAACATATTGAAATCTGTACAAAGTAACGGTGACCAACCATAAACAACACGATGGAGGTGTAGTTGAAATAAAAATGCAATATTTATTTCAAAATGCTTTTATCCATTTCAATGACTTGTAACGACGTTATAATTTTGGTATCAGGCTGCATTTAAAATTCCCGCTAATATTGTGACGCACACTTGTTTTTATTATTTTTCAAAACTTTTTTACGAGGATAGGTGGAAATCTTCAAAAGACACCTTGTGGACCGTACCGCATGGTAATGTGAGATTTTTACTCACTAAAACCACCTCCCTAGGCTTCTTCACCTCCACAGAACCGCCGTTAGGCATTACTTCGCGGTCGCAAACAGATGCCTGAAGCTCATTGTCTGAAATCAGATACAATGCTTAGTAGTTCACCCATCACCTTCCATCATGACTCGAACTCTAGGACCTCCAGGTAAGTGATACTGCAGAAGGATCAGTAGTTTCCACAGAACCATCCCCGTCGCCCAACGAAACTGAGCACCGAATTCATTTGGTCCAGGGTGTCCTGCACATGATTGCGGACAAGTTCTTTTTTTATTCTTTAGTACCGTTTCAACGCTGGCTCAACAACCTATAATCATTCTGGTTCGCTTTAAGAAGCGAAACTAGGCGTCGGTTTCATTTGTCTTTGTGGCCATCGATCTCTCCTTTGTTCGTGGCAGTCACAAACACGAATAAAATGGCACCGAACGAGTAGGCTTTCTTATTTTCCGCTGTTGAATTCATTGGATATTTCGCAGCTTGTCATCAGTCCATTGTGTTCCGAAGGGAGGGGTTCGACTGGTTGTCTCCTTTGTTATACAACGCGTTGGCTAATCGAGACGCACATCGGAAGTGAAAGGTTGTCGTTCGAGGTTATGTTCCTTTGTGGCATCGCAAATGATAGGTTGAATCATTGTAACGTTTGTTTCCTTTTCTTGAACTAGGAATGAATTTCACGAAACGTTTGGTGGTGTGGTGGTGCATATTTCAGCATTTTACTCTATATGCCGGCTCTCTCATGAACTACATTTATGAAACTTTAATAGTGAAACTACTTTTTTATAAACATGTATTTTCACTCAACCAAAAGCGACTATTAAAATTACCTTCCGGGCTGGGTGGCCGTGAGCTATAGATCATTCTGTGCCCAAACGTTTCGTCTGATACTGCGGCAGTCATCTTCAGTGGCTAATGGGAACACGCAGTGTCCTTTTATACAGCTCACTGGTGACTGACAAACATTTTTTTTATTAAATGAATATTTACAATCTATTTCATATGTGAAATAATAAGTAAATATTATAAATGTATATAACAAAGACAAATGATATGGAATGAAGAAAGACACCCATTGGTACTTTTCTTGAGATCCTTTACAAATCTACAATAAAAAAATCCTTAAAAACATTACATTATTAAGGGTAACACGAATTAAGAATACGTGAACATGTCAGGTCAAAATAAGAGAAAATAGTTAAACAAATATTAAAACGGAGGGGAAGATGAAGAGTCGAGAAACTTGTGTGCATTTTTCGGCGCTGGGGCACTGGGGTCGGCTGTTGAGGTAGGGACGGTTTCAGCTTCAGAGTGCAGGTATCCATATCGAGTGGACTTTTATCCCTTCCTCTATCCTAATAAAATTCAAAGGATGTTTATGAATTTCAATGGCCTTACAATACAGACGGTCAGGGTTCCATGCGGGATAAAAACTCAACATTGAGGTTCATAAACATCCTTTGAATTTTAAAAGAAAAGATGAAGGGGTAAAAGTCCTTTCTTATGGATACCCGCACTCCGTCGGGTGAAGCCGAAACTAGCCTCTACGTCAATAGCCGACACCAGGGCCGGAAACAAAGAAAAAATGTTTGTCACTCACCTGTGAGCTGTATGAAAGGACACTGCGTGTGTCCATCAGCCACTGAGGATGTCTGCTGCAGTAGCAGACGAAACGTTTGAACTCAGAATGCCCGATAGACCTCGCCCATCCAGCCCGAAAGGTAATTTTAATAGTATATCCAGCGTTGAGAGCCTACACTTCTCTATCAAAAGCGACTTTTTTTTGTTTTGTTCATTTTCTTGTGCAACAACATAATGACCAGACGTGAAACGTGAAATTCAACGGTCCCCTAAAATGCTAAAATTGACAATAGATTTATGGCCGAAGTTACAGTGGACACTTAAAATTAATGTTCCATTTATTCCTATTCGCAAACATTCCTTCTTTTCCAATGAGAGCCTGTTTATTCTTATAATAAAGTTCACCCCTTCCATTGAGTATTCCTCGTACAGCTAATGTTTTATTGATTTATTCCCGGTGAAAATTCACCATAAGGTATTTATTCCTCACATGAAATTTAAGTCACTTGGAGTTGCGTATAAAATTTAAATGCCCTATTGTATTGCATGGATGTAAATTATTAGCTGTGTTCGCGTTTACGTTGACTGTCGTAGTGAATAGCGCATGCATGTTTACGTTAGAATCAAACATGTTCTCCCGTCTTCGTTAATATTTTCATAGTGAATTGGTACTAATAAACCCATTAGTGCCGATCCGGAGGCCGAGATCGCTAAGGTAGTAGTGATGTAGTGATCTCGGTCCAAAGGGTCGCGGATTCAAGTCCCGACTCTGGCATGGATGCATTTGTGTTCGTCCTTTCACCCCTTATAATCATCATATAGTTTTATCTTCACAGTTTCCATAACTGTAACTCCAATAGCAGTCGCTAATAACCTAGATGTTGATGCGACCTTAAATAACAAAAAAACATTCGTGCCCAAATTGATTTCGCTGCATGTTGCACGGACTCATTACCACAACGCTCGTAAGGGCTTAGGCATTGTTGGAGCTACCTGGTAACAGCTATTTGCGACTTTAATCTGAGTGAGTACGACCTTGTAAAAAGTCCGCGTTTATAACCTGCGTCTATCTTGTTTTCCTTGTGAATATAGTAATTCATCAAATTTGCTAAATCGCTCATTCGTGATTAGAGAAATGCTCCCGATCTTAATATTCACGACTTCAACAATTGCGAGTGCGTCAGTTGGTCGTCCTACATTTCTCCTGAAAGCGAGCCGATTTCAATTTCTTCAACAGCGTCATCTGGGAACCCAACTCGGCAAACACTAGAGCTCAAAGCATCACGTTCTACAAAAATGTCAAGTGTGAATTGGAGTTTCGAATAACACGAGCTCAATAAAGAAGCATGACGGACGGACGGACGGCCTGTGTAGCCGAGGTCGCTAAGGCTGAAGGGTTATAGCTTCCTCAGCACGAAGGGTCACGGGTTCGAATCCCGCCTCGGACATACATCTTTGAGTGTGTTTGTGGTGTCCTTACGTGTTCTTCCTACAGTTCTCCCTATATTTCAAATGGTCACAGGGGTCGCTATATGTCCTGTTGTTAAAAAGCGACCTAAACAATTTGAAAATAAAAAATAATTAGCCGACCTGGAAGGTTGAGGTGGCTAAGAGCAAGTACCAACTCACCGCTTCGTTCCGAAGGGTCGCGGGTTCGAGTCCCGTCTTGGGCATGGTTGTTTCTCCTTTGACTTTGTATGTGTTGTCGCAGAGGGCCTCGCGTTCTACTGACCCCAGATTAGAGGAGCCCGCAAGTGTGTTGGTCTCGTGTATGGTCGAATATGCGTCCCATCGGGACGTAAAGGGTAAATAGCTGTTGGTTGGATAAAGGCCCTAGAAAAAAAGGAAAAAAAATAATTAAAAAGAATTCAGTCGCGTCACGTTGGAGGTAAGGGCATTGGCGTCACCAACAGAAAGAAATTGAGGATCCTCGTAACTCTCATGACAATAATCTCTCTGAAGAGGAGCTTCACGAATTCGTGAGCGAAGAAAACCTCAAGGAAGGTGGTAATGAAGTAACGAAAGAAACTGCGTTCTTGCAATTGCAACATCAAAATTGCTATTACATTCTAAAACTTCAACAAATTGTGGTGGAAAGGACCTTCGGGGGCGATCCGAATGTGGAACGAACTTTAAAGTTTAAGAGAGATATGGAAGCAGCTCCTCTTTCGTATTTGGAGATTTTACACCAGAATGAGGAAGTCGGTGAAAACAGGAAAATTAACAAATATTATGTTCAGTCACCTTAAACGTTGACATAATCTTTAAACATTATATTCTATTTCTTCTTTGGGGGATGTTAATAGTGTGACATACCAGACTGTCACACAATATTTTGATGGGAATTGGGGACAAAAATTTATTAAATTCATCGTAAAAAGTGTAAATGTTGAGGGCATAGGCATGCAGGCAGGGCGTTCCTTAGCAACCAGGGAAGCGGAAGTAAATAAACATAGCGCGGCAAGTAATGGACAGAAGATTGTGATATAAGGGCATGTAGGATTGGTGGTAAACTGGTAATGGGGTATGACGTAGAAGGAAACTCGAGATTGTTTTGTAAAACAAGAGACAAGAATGTATGAAAGTTATCGAGGGTTGAACTTTTTGTAATATTGGAGAGAGGAGCTTTAGACCGTGTACCGTACGCATCGTACTGCAGAGGTTATTGTAAATGATAGATGCGGGACTTGGTGGAATTTTGCGGGAAATAATTGAGCAGTGAGGACTTATAAATATTTTGTGGGCGTAATTCTATTTGGGACTTTGAATAATTCTGGCACCGGGAGTGCGCAAATCGGACTTGAAGAAAATACAGACGTGAGAGCAGGGAAGAGAGGCTCGAGACATATCTTGTAGTTTAGGGGATGAACTTTATATTTTATCGCGTTAAAAGTTGGAGGAATTAATTAGAAGAAATAGACTTTCGTGTATCGTGGATTAAGTAAAACGTGACAGTCTTGGAGTTAGTGCCCATCCGTGGCAAAGAATAGGGAAGTAAGTGAAACAATTAATAAGTTGAGGAGGACATTGACCCGGCAGCGGACCGAGAACAAGATACAAGAGAGAAGATTGGTCGGAGCGGTGGATTCTTCCTGGCCTCATCGTCCAAGAGCGCATGGATATCTAAAATAGTAAGAATAATAGCGCTATAGACAATTTTTACGATCGGTCATGACCAAGGTGACATTTCATGTGAAAAAGAATTAATCGATGAATAAACTTATAACGTTCTCATTCTGAAAAAGAAAAGCTGATTATCATTTCTTTAGCATCTTGTGCAATCCACAGTTTAATAATTTCTTTCCAGAAACAAATTTCAGATTCCTCGCTTCTTCCGTATGGAGAGCGGATCGAATGATCGTTTGCTAGGAGAAAGTAAGTACCGGCGACGATTATTTTCGTAAGAACCCAACCGGCAGAGCTAGTAGGATAATTATTTCCCTTTAGATGTGTTTGCGGGAAATTTAAAACCGCAACCCTTTCCTGGCCAAAAATGATATAAATTCGGAAACCGGTTGCAGAAATAATTTAGAAACGGAGAGCGTTTCAATAGTGAATTCTCTCTGTTGTGGTGCTTAATTACACAATTCTGCAATTATTTGTCAGATTTTGTTCCTTTCGCTCTTAAACCCTTTTCCGATATCCAGGGCGCATCAACTGCTAAGACCATTAGTCCCGTAAGTTATGCATGTTTATTCCTCAGAAGATGACTGTAAACTTCCCCAGCTGGATAGCGAGATCCGGCGTCGACCTATCTCTCGCCTAGCCGAGTTTTTCCCAACCAGCTATCTCCCATCAGCGGGGCACCGCCCCAGCCGCCCCAGCCGGCAACAAGCTCTAAGCTACCAACCAGTTTACCGGCATGTGTGGTAGCGTAGTGCATGTTAATGTAAGTGTTAGGGGAGAGAATAGGACAAGAAAGGGAAGCGCGCGCGATCCGTGGCCCGTTCGTTAGGGTGCTGCTCTGGCATTCGCCTGGTGTTGATCGGAGAAACCACAGAAAACTATCGATCAGAGCAGCCGGCAGCTAGAATCCTCCAGACAGCGGCTGAATTCGACCTAGTTGAAAAGCCATTGTCGAAAATCCTCTCACCGTCAGGACTCGAACCTAGAACCTCCCGGTCAGAGGCGCTGCTGGCTTAGGGAAGGGTCACAGAGTTTTGAAAACGTGCACAGAATTCCCTTCTCCCGATAGCACGTCACACACAGGTTTTAACTGTTTTGATGTAAAATAAATAAATAAATAAATAAATAAATAAATAAATAAATAAATAAATAAATAAATAAATAAATAAATAAATAAATAAATAAATAAATAAATAAATAAATAAATAAATAAATAAATAAATAAATAAATAAATAAATAAA